>BQNB010167544.1:0-13985 GCA_026074375.1 Tanacetum coccineum
TCGACTCAAGATTTTCTCGGGCAAGCTTAAGTCCCGCTGGTCCGGTCCTTTCATTATAACTTAAGTTTATCCATATGGCACTGCCAAATTATCTCACCCCGATGGCTTAAATTTCAAAGTAAATTGCCATCGTCTGAAGCATTATTTTGGAGGGGACACACCACCGACGGTTGTCCTGGATCTCCAAACTTTCCCTATGGACCAATGAATGCGGGGATCGAGTCGAGCTTGAGACTCGGTAACCAAAAACAAGTCGCTTCGTGGGAGGTACCCCATGCTTATCTTATTTATCTTATTATCGTAGTAGTAGTGAATAAATATCTTTGTGTTGTGATGAGGCTTGCCTCTATCATTCTTGTTTGCTTGTGTTTTTTGTGATTGTCTAGGATTGTCTCGGATTTTTGAAGCCTCTCGTGCTCATAGTTTTGTCCATTCATACAAGAGCTTCTAATCCTCAGCTTCATTTGGGAAATCCGATATCCAAATCTAATCATTTAACGTTTATCTTTAAGCATACCTAATAAAGGGCTTAGGATTTACATAGAAACCCTTCATAATACATCGAGGACGATGCTTAATTCTAGTATGGAGGGGATCTTCGATTATGATTATGCCTACAGCCGTTGTTTTCACATAATCCCGCTTTTACTACCAAAATTTCAAAAATAATAATAATAATAATAATAAGTGTTTTGTCACAATTTTGATTTTTCCGATGGGTAGAATAAGAATAAATTTTGACCCGATCGAGCGTGTTGAGCTCTAGCTTGTTCCTTAACTTTTAGGTTAAGCGTTCGCAAATCGCTGCGAAGAACGAAAAATGATAGTGTTAATTATGAGTGAGATGCTAAAACAAGGATTATTTGGAAATCTTACAAGCTCATGAGTGTAATTTGTGGCTTTTTCTCCCGTAAGCTCCTAATTTGACTAATAAAACGTGCTATCTTTGAAAATTAGACTTAAATCAACTATTTTTGAATAAAGTATGTAGTCGATATAAATAAATCTAGTCTTAGTTTAAATTTATACTTAAATTTTCTAAAAATGGTATTTTCTCTTCGAAAAATGTTGCAAATAAAAAAAATAGAATAAATATCTTTGCCAGATTACTTCATCGTGTCGGAGGCGTGGTCGATGTTGAAGTCTTCATATAAGGCGGAGGCCGGTGTCATAATAAGTAGAATAACCTCTTGTCGACTCGCTATCGATGTGGCTTCGAGATAAAAGACATCGGTAATATAATAATTATAATAATAATAATAATAATCCAAGGTCGAAATATGTTTGCTGCATCTTGTCAGAGGCGCGGCCGATGTTGCAGCCTTCTAAAGGACCGAGGTTTAATAATGTTGCTTATTGCTTAATAAATGGAAAATCCTTTTTATTAAATTTAAATATGCTTTTGAACTAAGACTAATTCGTTTTATGATTATGATTTTTTAAATAAGATATGTGTTAATGGAAAACCTTAGAGATTTTGAAACCGAAGGTCCGTGAGTCCCGATACTAGTCTCCATGAGGTGTCAAAAGCCCGGTCACTTAGCCGATGAGGTTGGGATGTGCCGAGACAAAAATCGCAACATGGGATGATCTCGCCTTCAAAATCAATATTCTCGGGTTGAGCGTGAAACATAGTTTTTTTTGTAATAAAGTTGATCCATGGTTGAAATTTGGAGTAGCACATTCACCTAATAATTAATAATTGCCGGGAGTGAAAAGTTTACAAGTTACAAATATGAGTAGTTTAAGCATCTTAACTTATATTTAGCGGTGATTTTATTTAAGCTTAGTTGGACAAGTGAAAAGTCGGGGACGATGAATTTATCCTTTTTAAGGGCATTCTATAATGCATCTTGTTTTATGATCCTAATAACGGAAGTCAATCATATTAGTTAGTTAAATGATAATTAGGTAGTAGAAAAATACAAAAAAATATTAGTGGTGTTCGTTTAAATGGTAAAAACGGGGCTTATCTAAACTTTTGATTCTTAAATTTCCCTCGATGAACACTTAGCTACTTTTCAAGTTAATAGTCGAGGGGGATCGAGATTCTTAGTTTTGTAAGTATTTACTGCATAACATTGCGTGAGGACACGACAATATCTTAGTATGGGGGAATTTTGATATGTGTTTAAATACACATACCTGTTACCTTGAAAAACGAGAGATAATTATGTTGCAAATATGTTTTGTATTGTGTTTTTTTGTGTTTTTATGTCCTTACAGTTAAAAGGATTGAAAAACGAAGCAAAACGGTAATTTTCTTCGGGTCGACTTTCACGACGTTTTCCACATTTATCGAGGTCCAAAAACAAGTCATGAATATTTTCCACGATCACTACCTTTGGAAAGAGCACTAAAAAAACGAGTCCACGGTTACCGGCCTTTATTACATTTTTCATATTTAAAAACCTTTTTATTAATGAACCTTTTTTGTCCCTAGTTTGAACCTTTTATCTTTAATAAACCTGAACCAAAGGGAAGAAGGGTTATAGATTATTTTTTACATAATATTAGTAGAACTATGCTCTAGCCCAACGGCTAGAGCCATAGGCTTCTATATAAAAGACCCGAGTTCGATTCATGCCAGGGGGATTTATTCCCCTCACGACCCACCCCCCCCCCCGACCCACGACCCGGCCCAATACCCGACTCGACCTGGCCCAATACCCGACTCGTATCCCGACCCCCATAACCCGAACCCCGGCCTACCAGTTGACTTACCGTCAACCACCGTTGACCGGTGGTCCGGCGGTGGTCAACGGTGGTCCGCCACCGTTGACCGTCGTTGACCGGTGGTCCGGCGGTGTTGACCACCGTTGACCACCGTCGTTGACCACCGTTGACCGGTGGTCCGGCGGCGGTTGACCGGCGGTTGACCAACGGTGGGTGAACAGTGAAAATGCCACGTGGCACCACTCAGGTGGTGACACGTGGCGCTTCTAATGATTGGTGTCAGATGTGCAGGTACGATGTACTGTAGCAGTACGAGGTGGCAGACACGTCAGTACGAGGTACTGTTCAGGTGGCGGCTGGACCAATCAGATGGTGACACGTGGCACTGGCGTGTGTCAGTCCGAGGTACTGTAGCAGTCAGTACGAGGTAGGCGTGTGCCAATCATGGGCCATAAGATGCGGTTGGGTGGAGTGTAAAAAGACCAAAATACCCCTAGATCCAGCAATATGAGTGGATGGAGGCTTGAAAGGACGAAATTGCCCTCACCCACTTTGGGCTATAAATACATCACACGCAGCTGTTGAAAAGGGTGTTAGATGGGAGAGTGAGATTTTAGTTAGATTTTAGTGTGTGTATTTTTTTTAAGTTTATTTTCTTAGTTGAAGTGTTAGGAAAAAAAAGAAAATTAAATGTTTATTTAGGCTTCATGTAAAGCTTATTGAAAAGCTTATTGGGATCTAGCTTATTGTAATTCTTGAGCCTTATTAATGAAGAAGTTTTAATTTCAAATTTGGAGTAGTATATATGTCTTATTGCTTTATGCTTATTCTCCTTGTCTTGGCTTATTTCTTATTTCTTTTAGCTTTATTTCCAAATAAGTTCATGCTATATAGCTTATTTTGGATCCCATCTCTTAAAGGCTGTATATTTCTAAAATGCTACTACCATAGCTTATTTAAGACTAGTTATTTTTAAAAAAAAAAAAAAAAAAAATATAGTTTTTGATTTAGAGCTTATATCGAGTGAAGCTTATTATAGCTGATTTTCCGATGCTTATTTTTTCTAGCTTTTGTTTTTAGATCTAAGCTTTAAATATACCCCGTCTCTTTTCACTTGGATTTAACACCTTAAAGTTTCGGGTGGCTTAGAATCTAAAATAATAGATCTTATAAATTTTATTTCTAGCTTATTTTTTTAGCATAGGAATTTAGAGTTTTTTAATTCTATTTTATTTTTCTTTAATCCTATATCCATAAATATACCGATCCGAGTTTCACTTGATTGAACACCTTAGTTTTCGGGTGGATTTAGATCTTAAGTTTTCCCATAATATAGTATTAGCTTATTTTTGTTCTATTCTAACGTTTCGATGTCTTATTTCTATTCCATTCATTCTACATCTAAGGCCGAGCTTACTGGTCTTATAAGGTTGATGAATAAATAAGGTTTTGATCTTTATAGTTTTATATGAAAATAATGAGTGATAAAGTTTGGACACCTTTATTAGCTAATTAGATAAGTGAAAAGTTTTTTAAAGTGAGTAAACGTTAACTTATTTGTTTATTAAGTTTTGAAGATCTGGTGGTTTTTATATCCTTGCGGTTCTTCATTTTCGGGTACCCCATTTTCCTTTTTTATAATAGTCGTTATTAATGAATTATTCGCTTAAAATAGTTAAGTTTGATCTTATATTAATGCTAGTTTTATTTGTTATGTATTAGTGAGTAGTTTCATTTAGGGCTTGCTAAGTGATGTAGTGATTTGGAATTTAGGTTGCGGGTTTAAAAAGGGTTTAAAAAATATAATAGTCATTAGAATTTTTTCAATTTTAAATACATCATTTATTTTTAAATGCAATTAAATACTTGTCATTTATTTATTATTTTAAAACGCATTATTATACTTTACTTGTCATATAATTTCTTAAAATTTTGTCTTAGAAGGATTTTCATTTCCCGTAACCTAACCCTACATAATGAACATTTCGACGTCACTTAGCAAGCATATTCGTCATATATTATCTTTTTAGATCAATTTTTAGTATAATCTTTAGTTTTTAAATCTTTATAAATAATATTAATTTAAAAAAAAGTTAATAAATCCAAAAGTTTAGTTTCCCCGTGTTATATCTTTCCCCCTTTTAGTAGATTAGAAAACCGAACCGAAAAAAACTTTTTGATAATCAAGCTTCGATTTACAACTTGAACGTAATTATCCTTCACTACTCGCCGTGAGAACGTACCCTGGAGGGTTTTTTGATAATTACTTTGGTTAAAAGTGATTATTCAAGAACCCACGAAAATACTCACTAATAATATATTGATTATCTTCCTTATTAGTACTATCATATATATAAATTTTAATACGTGATTAGTTTGGACCGGATCATTAGAACCTCGTGTCTATACCTTTCGTCTTTTATGCATTGTAATTCCTATATATACACACCATTGTGTTGTGATGGATACCATATTCTCAGTTACGGCCTCGCGTATTCCGCCTTTGGCGGAATGTGACAGAATGTTATCAAGCCTTTGTGTATATAGAAATTAGATTTGAGCCTAACTATAACCTAAAGAGTCCTTCATATAAGATGCAATTTAGGGCTTAAGTGTTTAGTATTATTACTATTATGGCTATCCCCCCCTAAATGCATAGCTTTATAATCTATTTTGTCTACAGTATCTCTGATGGGTAATATACAACGTTCCTTAATAATTTAGCTAAGTTCTCCCCTGACCGAAGAAGTTTCCATTGGGAGAATTGCCCCTGCAACTGGACGAAAGGGCTTCACAGAACCAAAGACTAGGGATTTGGTTGAAGCCGGATTAAAACCGTAAAAAGTCTCGAATACCTTTGACCGATAACCCTGCCGAGTCGAAGAAAAGCGACTATGAAGGAAGTTTGATGGAGAACGATCAGAAATTAGAAACGGGAAAATGATTGCAAAGGATGGATCTGTCACCAAATTATCTGATACATGACATCAAAGAAGAAGCAGAAGAGCCTGAAAAGAAAAGAGCGAAGGAAGCTCTTGAAAAAGGGCCAAAATATGAGTTTTTGAGTTATGCAGTATCCGACAGTGATTCAGATCTCGAGTCCACAGCAAGGAGTGGACCCAAGTGTAATGAGTTGGAAGACACTTGTGAGAGTCGTACCCAATATCCACGACTATCAAAACCTCCTCATCCTAAGTTTAAGATTTAGGTCTTGTTTGACTTTGGCTGGAGCCTCATTTAGGAATGTCTACTTTTGGTTATTGGAATTTGTTTAAGTATTTTAATAATACGAATTAAGTATTTGCTGGATATTTCCGCGCGTGAAGATGTAAATTGAATTTGAAATATTTGTTTATGTGGTGTGTTACCTTAAAAAGTGTCTCATCATAGGAGGGAGACATTTGTGAAAGGGGGCATCTTAATTATGGTGTGGCAAACATAATTATAAACATGAGCCACAACACAAGTTGGACCTTGCTAGTATGATTTCATGGATTAATGTTGACACGTTAATGGTGGTTATTCTGTATATATAGGTAAATGTTAGAGTATTTAAGGTATATGGATTGGGAAATCCTTATTAAATCGTCCTAATGATATAAATTTTTAATCTTTTATAGTAATGGCTCCAACCCGAAGAAGCGGTCCTAAACAAACCAATTAGAACCCCCGACAAATTGCTGCTATCATTGCGCACAAATTTGCAAATCTCCTTCCTCAAATCGTCACCCAAGTAACCAACAATGTGAACAATGCAAATGCTAATGGTGGTGGTGGGAATGGTAATGGTGGAAATAGCAGATGTTCCTACAAGACATTCATGGCTTGCAATCCCAAAGAGTATGAGGAACAGAGGTGCGATAGCACTTACCTCGATGGATGAGAAAATGGTCCGTAGTTTGACACTAAGGTGGATGTGGACTGAGAATCAAAGATTGAAGTTTGCTGCTTAGCTCCGTTATTAGCGTGAATCAAGGCGTTTGACTTGGTGTAAACACCCAAGTTCAAGAAAGAGGGTCGTCGAGCCTGCAATAGGTAGTCCGGGCTGAAGTCAAAGCGTTACCTTATGTAGAAGAGTATCTGTCCAAGCAAACGAAATGGAGAAGTTGGAAAATTGAGTTCTGAATCACATAAGAAGGTGGGAGCCAATCATGCCGCCTACTACAGATGTGTTCTGGTTTCATGAATAGGCCAGCTGGTTTCGCACCTCTAATTTCCCACATGATTTCATTACGCATCAAGAAGGGTACAATAGCTTGTTTTGGCTCCTGAGATTCGGGAATGCTCCGAGCGACCAACCAACCACAAAACAGAATGCAATTCTTAGGGCAGGAATACTTAACCGATGTGGAATACTTACTGATGAGGCAGTCAGCTGTGGTACATTGACGAAGGGTAATGAGAAAATAAAGGGAGTGGAAGAGACAAGTAAACCAAGAGGTTCATGGAAAGATAATAAGAAGGCAAAAGTGGGGACAGGTTTTGGGGCGACAGATCCTCCTAGAAATGAGTTTGTGGGCTCCTATCCTAAGTGTGCTAAGTGCTATTCCTATCATCTAGAAAATGGACCTTGCAGATTGTGTTACAATTGTCAGAAACCGGGTCATTTTGCTAAAGATTGTCGGGCACCGTTTAAGCAAGTGGCTCCTGTGAATGCTGTTAGGATGGGTTATAATCAGAGGGTTTGTTATGAATGTGGTAGTCCTGATCACCTTCGCAATACTTGTCCCAAAATGCACCGAGCACCTGGTCAAGCAGGAAATCCGTTGGCTTTGGAGGGCAACCGTAACGCCCGAAACAATGGGAATCCGGCTAGAGGAAGGGCTTTCAATATCAATGCAGCCGATGCTCTTCAGGATCCTAACGTTGTGACGGGTACTTTTTCTTTAAACGATCATTTTGCTACCGTACTTTTCGATTCTGGAGCTGATTTTAGTTTCATTTCTACTAATTTTGCGCCTTTACTAAATGTGAAACCTAGTATTGTAAACCCTGGATATGTGATAGAAGTAGCAGATGGTAAGAAAGTAGAAGTTGATAGGATTATCCGTGACTGCAAACTAGAACTAGGAAATTCCTTGTTCATCATAGATTTGATACCGTTGGGTCATGGAAGCTTCGATGTGATTGTGGGGATGGACTGGTTGTCCAAGAATAAGGCTGTGATAGTGTGCCACGAGAAGGTGGTTGAGATACCGTTGGAAGGTGGTGGGATACTTCGGGTTCAAGGGGAACGTACTCTGGGGGTCGCCAAAGCCCTAATGAACGCGAAGGTAGATGAACCTAAGTTGAGCGATATTCTCGTCGTACGAGATTTTGTTGATGTGTTCCCGGAAGACTTGTCGGGATTACCACCGCAACGACAAGTTGAGTTTCGCATAGATTTAGTTCCTGGAGCGACGCCGGTTGCGAAGTCTCCATATCGTCTAGCGCCCTCGGAAATGCAAGAATTGTCTGGGCAGCTTCAAGAGTTGCAAGACAAGGGTTTCATACGACCAAGTCATTCTCCGTGGGGAGCACCTGTGTTATTTGTTAAGAAGAAGGATGGCTCTTTTCGCATGTGCATTGATTATAGGGAGTTGAACAAGTTGACTGTTAAGAACCGCTATCCTCTCCCGAGAATTGATGACTTATTTGATCAGCTGCAAGGAGCACGTCATTTCTCCAAGATAGATCTTCGGTCGGGTTATCACCAGCTCCGAGTACATGAGGATGATATTCCAAAGACCGCGTTTCGAACGAGATACGGACATTTTGAGTTTACGGTTATGCCTTTTGGATTAACCAATGCACCAGCAGTCTTTATGGATTTGATGAACCGGGTTTGTAAACCGTACCTAGATAAGTTTGTCATTGTTTTCATTGATGACATTTTGATCTACTCAAAGTCTAAGGAGGAACATGAGGTTCATTTGAGGTTGGTGTTGGAATTGCTGAAGAAGGAGAAGTTGTATGCTAAATTCTCTAAGTGTGAGTTCTGGTTGCAAGAAGTGCATTTCCTTGGTCACGTGGTCAACCAGAATGGTATTCACGTGGATCCAAGTAAGATTGAGGCGGTAAAGAATTGGAAAGCTCCTACAACACCATTGTGTTTTGTGATTTGAAGCTGTTGTTCTTCTGGTAAGGCTTGATAAAGGAATGCGATAGCAGTTTTGTCTTTTTTGTTTGTCTGCTTGGGTTTTTTCATTGGGTTCTATCATTTCCCGTAAACCGTTCGCTTCAAGGATAATTTGCATTCGAATTGCCCATAGTGAGTAATTCGAGGGTTTTAAAATTAGACATTGGAATTGTGGTGTACTTGTAGTACCTACTTCTTTCTTCGAAGTATCTCCACTTTCTTTCGTCATATCTCTAGGATACTAAATAAAATCTCCCAAATAAAATTTCTAACACTTAGTGTGTCAAATTTGTGGTGAGTACTCTAGTTTCGTGCCTTAAAGGCTATCTACCTTAGCGAGACTAGTTTTAAAAAAAAAAACTACCCTTGGGGATTTTATATTCTAAAATGAATAACCTAAGGTTAATTACTCCTTAAAAATTATTCTCTAAATAGAGTAGGCAGAAATTCCTAGGCTACTATATTTCAATCTTCGGGTTTTAGGGAAAAGTTACTATCTAGAATTATGGGGTAACTTTTGTATAATGCCTAAACCTATATATATATCTAAAAGTGATATATAAAAATGAAAAAGTGGAGGGGTTGGTTTTGTAAAACCTCATAGGGTTATTATAACCCTTGTGTGTCCTTTTGTTTTGTCCGCCTCTTTTGTCTATGTGTGGAGTTCGTCTCCTCTGTGGGGTTCGTCTCCTTGAGGCTTGATCCTTCTCTTCTTCTTCTCCGAGGGATTCGTCCGCCGATTGATATGGCGATTATGATCGCTCTTTCTCCTTGTGTTCTTAACCACGGGTTCCTCCAATTGGTTGGTGCGAAAGCTTTTAGGGTTTTGTGATATTTTGGGGATCTTGGTGAAAAACCGCCGTTTGATATGGGGTTTTTATTTGGATAACCACAAATCAACTAATGATTCTGAAGAGGGTTCGATTTATCGATTCCTCAAAAGGTGTGTTTGTTCCTTTTGATGCTTTTGATTCTTTCGTCCGTTTCTTGTGATGACCTTTCGTTATCCAAAATTTGTGGTTAATATCTTTGTTTCGAATCTAGAAAGAAAAAATGCCCTAACCCTTTGTTTTTGGGGGTTATGATTTTTCGATTATTGTTTCTGGGTGAAACCCCTTCGTTGCTAGTGATTTAGAATCACTTGGTGGCGATTGATGGATTTGCCTAATCAAGAAAAGCAGTTTATACTAAACACGAAAATGATAGTTTTTTTTATTTTGTGTTCTTGTTTCGTTGTAAACTGTTTTCTGGAAATAATTGCTGCGTTTTTTTTCTTGATTCGAGATGAACACAACAGGTATATGATGATTTTGGTTTAGTCAACCAAAGGCTCTGATGCCAAATGTTAGATCGAATTATCTAACCTTTCTAATCAAAATATACCAAAGTAATAGTTTTTCTATTAATCAAATTTCTGTCATCATCTTTTACAAGTATAAATCGAGTTCTATATATAAGAAATGAAAGGGTGCGTTCTAAAGGTTGTGTCGGTTGATGAACCGATGCATCCCTTGGTGAAATAACTGTAAAACGGTTATGTAACCGCTTTTCTATAACTGTCATATTTGACAGCGGGTATGATTACCCATTGGGTTGGGTTTGACCCGATTTGACCCAATAAATATCCGACTGTGATCCTTCTCACTCAATACATGAACACAGTGATGAAAAACTAGCCAAGCATATGAAGATATGGCATAAGGTGATCAACCGTTTATATTATTACCTCAAGTTGCATAACTTGACATGCTATGCTAATATCTGCTGTAGATGGTTGAGAGTTTCCAAGCAAAAACTGTCCATCTTTTAGCCAAAAGTTTTCTAATTTAGACAGATATCTCACGAGTGTCTTTTCAGCTTCGATGGCTAACTGAGGGTTATGACGCATACCATACAGTGGAGCGATGACAGTGTTAAATTCAAGTCCAGCTGAACGTTCAGAAGTTTAAAACCAATCATACAATATATAAGGCCATTTGAGGAAGTACTTAACAAACTCTACCAATAGATTGGAAATTTTGGATGATAGAGCAACTATATGCATTACCTGGACCACGGCATATATTGGAATGGTGCCAATCTAAAACGGAGTGGATCTTAGCTCTTTTGAATATATCAGCAGGATACCTATGGATATTATAAGCTTATTTATGCTACACCAATAATAGTGTTAAACGGTGTTTAAACTTCGTATATACATATATGTTAGAAGAAGAAGAAAACCGACTCACCAGTGACTAGCCACTCCTAGAAATGCACAAGATATATATATATAAGAATTGCATGACTGCAAAATATAGTAAATTTTTAAAACTATGAATGAGAAGTTTATCAATAACATTAACAAAAAAACAAGAAACATAAAGAACCTCTCAGACAGCTTAAAGCCTCTATCAACTATTGCTGGTATCTGATGCAGCGGATTCATAGCTTTACAAAACAAGACGATGGAAAAAGATAACCAAATTTATGTTTTTTTTCTTCTTATAATCGTGTTTATAATGTTAGGAAGATGGTAGAACTAGGTAAATACTTTGTCGTTGAGTTATTATCTATAAATCAATGCAGAAGGTAGCAAACAAACCCATAAATTCAGGGGAAAATTGCTAGTTATTTGCGACATCCACTTGGATTTCTTCAAAATCCATCCCAGTTATCCTTCAAAAAGCATCCAATAAAACAAAAAATAAACACAAAACGCGATACAACACTTGATTGAATTAAGAAATAGTACACATTATAATTAAAAACTTAAACATTAATAGAAAGTTTTGTCACTCTAGTATGAACAGTAAACAAAAATAATACTCCATACAAACACATAATTAAATCAAACAAATCATAATTTTTACTCATGTCTTCTTAGGCATATACGTGTCTTCAAACCAAGCTGCCTCTCATCATATAAAAAAAATCATTCTCATTCACCGAATAAAGTAGATTGAAAATTCAAGATTTAATTGCAAACACAAACCTTCAAGACATTATGTAAGTATAGTTTTCTAAATGGTTGTTTTTTACAACACAAACGGAAACTTTATGAAAATGTACTTATTTCTCTGTCGCTACAACGGGCGGCCTTCACATTTCTTGTTCCTTTATAAAAACTCAATTACCGTTAAGGAATTCACTAAAACTAAGTATGTGAAATGCTAATTAAAGAATTGTTTCTCTATTTATAGCTTTTTTTGAATAAACAACGACAAAACCTTTCTTTCTTTTCGTTTTCAAAAAGCATAAACAACTTCAAACTGGTTATTCCAAATTAATCTTATTACTCACAAATTATCAAATAAACATTTTGGATAAGCAATCCAGAACACTCTCTCGTATCTGCTTCTGAAGTATTAAAACGTAATAAGCAAGCCGAAAATATTACCTACATAACCTATAAATATTCGGACAATAACTAAAAAAACACAGCTCAATGTAGCACAACCCGTAAATGGTGGCTTGGCTAAGTTGGTTAAGATCGTTGCATGTTAACAATAGGTCATGAGTTCAAACCTTGCTAAGTACTTAATTTTCTTTACCCAAAAAAATGTAGCACAACCCAACAGAAAGGGGTTATCCAGTAGCAATGTAGTAAAACTAGTGACAGAAACTAAAATGTCCTTTTTAGCAATTATTCAACAAATGGGTCATTTTTGTCCAGTCTTTTATTATCATTTGAGTCAACTTCACTTGCATTTTATCTCTAACAATCAAAATACATACGGTATAAATGAACCTGGATTCATATATATGTGATCATATAAATTTTAATATATAAGCTATAGATAAGTAAATAAAGACGCGCTTACTTGCAGAAGAGGAGAACAGCACGAGATGGTTCGGACATTGGATTAACATATACCTTGAGAGCCATGTAACTTAGTTCAAATCTTCAGAGTTGTTAATGTGAACGCAGAAAATCTTTTAGTGAATACATACCATTGTAATTTTAAGCTGGTTCTAGTGATGACAAAGAAGGAGACAACCAATATATGCCAGGTGATATGGTATCACTGGCCCAATTGAGAGGTGATATGGTTTGTGTTGGGATATGTCCATATCATAAATAAATATACCGTCAGAAATATGTGAGTCTATGAGGGCACAGGCGTTTACACAGATGATACGTTTATTAATATAATTAATATTTTTATTAATTATATTAATATACTTCACGAAATAATTAAACGGTCGTTAATTATAACGTTAGACGTTTGATAATAATTAATATATATTAACAAGTGAGGGGCTTGTTAGTACAAAAACCAAAACCCGTGGGGTGTTGGTTATGACCGGTCGAACTAAAAGAGTACAAGGGAGGAGAGTGTCGATTTATGAAGTCTGAGGAGGTGTTGTATTAGGACTTGGAGACCAAGTCATTGGGCTATATAATGAACCCTATTTGTTCATTAGTAGGTGACGACAATATATCCCTAAGTCAGTCGACATCTATGCCCTTGAATAACCCTTTACATGCAAACTCTTATTTGACATATGATGTAAAATCATACGTATGCATGGATCATACGTATGCATGATTTCCACATGCATGAAGTGCCATACATTAGATACTTAATGCATACTTGTTATCTCATATATTTTGACGATGCGTAAATATATCCCATATGGGATTCGATCGTGTGACGATAAGAATCAAAACAAGAACATAGTGTTGGGGTGTTTTATTCGTGAAGGAAGGACTAGCATCTTAGCGTATCTCGGTGATGTGTAGTGTGTGCATACCATAGAGGTTATCTACTTTAGTAACTTAGGCGGTTTCGCGTTGTGGTATTATATTATACACACGCGTATATTCAAGACGGTGTATTCGTTAATTGCTAAAAGATACGCATTCTTGATCCCTTTGTTAATTACTTATTCTATACGCTCTTTGATCTTTCCGCTGCGTACTCGTGATATATTTAATGGTTAAATAGATGTAAAAACCCAACAGTGGCATCACGAGCCATCGTGAGGAATCTTTAATTACAAGGAATAAAACTGGACAAATTAGGGTTTCATGATTAATTTTAATGCCCCGGTGGGCGTTTTATGTTAAAAAAATTTGATCTTGATGGTTAATAAAATCAATTAGACGAGATCTAGGTTGTATGTAATTTTATATAAAACTTGATGTATTAATTGTTAATTGTTTTAAGTTTTGTTAATTGTTAATGGAGATCCATGATAAAATCAT
>BQNB010167545.1:0-13985 GCA_026074375.1 Tanacetum coccineum
TTAGAATTTTCCTTTTATTTTATTAATTTCTAGGATTTTTCGTAGGTTTTATTCTTAGAAAATACATAAAAAATATAAATAATTTTTAGAAAAATACAAAAAAATAGTTTTTAGTTTTATAAAAAATAGCTTTAGGTTTACATTAAGAAAAATCATTTTCACCACTTTTAGATTTTAATTTTCATTTTTGAGCTTTTAATTTTTTAGTTTAAAAATAGGAATTTAATTTTAAAAATAGTTAAAAATAGTTTTCTAAATTTTTATGTTATTTTAGACTTTTTTGAGTTTAAAAATCATTTTTCTCAATTTTTAGTACTTAATTTGCTATTTTTAGGATTTAATTAGGTTAAATTAGTTTTTAATTCTTAATAAATTCAAAAATAATCAAAAAAATGTTTTTCTTTTTCTTAAAATTTTCTTTTGTCCTAATTTAGGTTTAGAAATTTAGTTTATATTTTTAGGAGTTAATTTAGTGTTTTTGCTTATTTGTCACGTTTTATTTGTTTCCCGTTAATTGTTTAAGTGTTTAATAGCTTTTAATTGTTCATTTTAAATTGTTGCTTTTATTTAGTAGTTATAGAAACTCAAAAATATCTTTTCTCTCATTCAAATCATAATCCGAGCTAAAACGTGGTTTCAATTTCACAAGTCGTTGGGGAAACGACCCGGGTGATCATTCTTCCCGGTTAAATATACGTATTATATATTATATATATCTTTTAAGAGTGAATTTTCCTTAGGGAATTTTCTTAATTGCTCTTGTGGTATTATATCGTATATTTTATTGTGTATCAATCACACTGGAAGGGCAACCAAGCTTGTAGGTATTAATTCCCAACTATCTTAAAGACCTTTTCTATAACCTAGATAGATTATAAACTCCCTCTGAAAGAGTTCCTGCTCTTTTTAAGTGTTTAATGTAACAAATGCGGTAACTTGGTTAATTCCAACACTAAGGATAGGTCATAAATCTACCCTAGTACCTTGCTAATTCCATGTTCAAGGTTTCGCCTAATGATAGAACTAACAGGATCTAATCCACTTTCAACACTACCAAAACTCAGAGATCAATGACAGGCAAGAAAGATATCCAATAAAACAATGGTCAAACAAAGAGATCAAAAATAAATAACCAAGGAATAATTAACAAATTAAATGAAAAGAACACAATTAAACATAATAAATATCAAGCATCAACAAAATTAAGCCGAGATCAAATAAATCATTAAAAATAATTAATTGAAATCAAACTGTAATTGTTGAGGAATCATGTACAAATCATGCTGAAATAATACTATGATCTTTAGTTGGACCCTTGGCGAACCCGACCTAGTGGAAGAAAACGCCACGGATTTTGATATTGAATGAATGATTAGAATTCATTATAATGAATTCTATTTATACTAAATATGAAGTTTGACATATGTACGAGTTTAGCCCCTCCACTTTTTTGATAAATATTAGTTAATTCATGAAACTTCGTCACTTTTGCTCAGCTTTAACCCCTGTGATGACTCATCCTTACGGCGTAACGACATCGTCCACGTTACGTCGTAATCTATCTGACGCGGCAGTCCTTCTTTTAATGATAAATTTGTACCGGCATAATTAACTCGTCAGTTACGCGTATCCCTTAGTTAGGAATAATTATCTTTTCCTTAATAATATTTTTTCGGCGCAACTCTATGGGACGGTTACACCGTAATGCTCGTCAGCACCAAATCTTCGTTATTAATAACTGATTACGGCGTAACTCCTGTAGGACGTTACGCCGTAATATATTTTAAGCTTCCAACTCGACAACATTAATAATTAAAAATATAGTACCCCTACTAAATTATATAGTAGTGATACTATTCTTTATTTGGCTTTTAGGCTACATCTTGTAGGATTTTAGTAGCCTTTCCTTGAATTTTAGTACCTCTACTAAATAAATTAGTATTGATACTATTTTTGAACATATTTCGTCATTTTCCATTTCAAAGCCTTTAATTACCTGAATTCGCAAAATAAATGTATTAAATACCGAATTCCTATAAAAATGATATAAAGCAAGGCAATAATGGGGGAATTTGATATGAAAAAGTATTAAATATTTGATGTTATCAAATATCCCTCCCACGTGACTTTTACTTGCCCTCAAGTAGACATGTTAAAATAATTCATAAAAAGATTTCCCTAATTTAACTCGGAGAAATAAATCTATAAAATACTTATGCTAGGAAACATCATAGCCGAACACCTCACGAAAATGAGATCAAAATTCACTCAACTCTCAAACTAGTCTAAGTGTTTCATTTTCAAGGTGATCGCTCAACTGCACAGTCATTGAATGGTATTCTTTCATATGTGCAACGTGTTTTGAGTAGGTAGTTTTTTTCCTTTAGAAATGGCTAAGTGTCCATTTTGTATGTTTTTTGTGTGCTATGTGTGATATATGTGTGCTAAGTGGTTTTGAATAGGTGAATGATATCATTTTGAGGTGTATGTTATTCTAATTTTGAGTGCGTTTGTGGTTGTGAAATGTATTTCTATTTTGTGCACTTTTAGTGATAATGGAAAGGAAAGGCAGGATTCGCATGCAAATGCACGTCAATTGATGGATGATTGTGTTGTTAAGCGTTTATAGGCGGATATGTTATCAGGATGGAAATAAGTGTTGTGTGTCGAAAATTTGGGTTATTTATAGTGGACTTTCTAAATATAGAAAGTAAAATGTGATGAATGAGTTATTTTTAGAATAGTTTAGTAAGTAGCGTTTTTGTACAATTAGGTTTACATAATTGCTTAGTTTTGATGATAAACTTTAGGTAATGAAGATTAATGTAGTTTAATTAATATTATAAATTAATTATAAAATATTGATATATAGGAGGGGGAGATCTATCAAGTGGATAGAAAAAGTATTAAAAAAATTAATTAATTAATAAGGGAGGTGATTTGGATCGGTTATAAAGAAAGAGGATAAATAAATAGAAACAATCTGATTACAAATTAGGTTTCTAGGTTGTATAAATATAAGATCGTATTTATACCTTAAGCACTTTTCTCTCCCTTTTTCCTTGTGATCGGCCGAATACTCAAGAAGAAGAAAAAAAAGTTTTTTTTACTCAAGAACGAGTTGGTGAATTTGTGTTTCAAGAATCAAGGTTTAGGTGGTTTTTTATCCTAGTTGTTTGTTTTGTTTAATCATGTATACTATTGTATATGATGGATCATGTTGGTGTGTTATTATTTCTTTTATTTAAGGAGGTTTAATCATGCTTAGAGTGTTTTGGGGTTTATGTAGGTGCTTAGGTGTGTTCTTGGGGAGGGTTCTGATTTCGCGTTTATTTTGATTTAGAGTAGCAGTAATTTAGGGTTGTGTCATCTGATGATTTCTAGATGTTAAAAAACGTTGTATTGAATGTTTCTGGCGTCTATGTATAAGCCAAAGAGTCATTCTTTCTAGAAAAATCCGGCCTTAAGGTTTTTTAAGGTCGGAAAGTCATTCAAATATTGGTTACACTAAAAGTTGTCAAATCAGTAATACGAGTCAGATTTAGGTCATGTTAGGGAAGGTGAAACCCTAACTTAAAAGTGTAATTAAGCTTAGCCCTTCTACAGTAGTTAAGTTCTATATGTGTATTGATATTCCCGTGAAAATTTAGCCTCTTAAATCAGGTATAAGTATGGTAGTTAGAGTGATATATTTTTGTGTGCAATCAGATCCAAATTAGGACAGTTTTAAAGTTTGATTTTATTTGAAGTAGTTACACATGTAAGTAATACTTGGGAATCCCACTGGGGGTGTTAATATACTCAATAATTGAAATAGGTAATTATTGGTATAAATTATTAAGGTCATTAAGTAAGGGTTTTGAGTACGTAAAGAGACACTATTATTCTGCTCATTCTTGATTAATTTTATGTTAGTAGTGTAAAGTGTTAATTGAAGATGGTTAGGTTGGGCATGTGTCGGGGTGACCCTTGATGGGTAGGCTAAACCCTAGACTACATCATATGTCGTTGTTACGAGGACTAGTGCTTTTTGCTGTTGGACGCGTGTAACCGTGATTATTTATTTGTATAGTTGCGTGTTGAGATTTGGAAGCTGCGTTTGAGTTTTCAGGTGAGTTTCATAGTCTCTCTTTTCACATCGATTTTAAATTGGGAAGGATTATGATGTAATGGATTTTAAGAGTTCTAATTTATTTTTGATTATGAGTGTCTTTATTTTGAAGTGTATGGTATGATAAGTTGATAAAAATACACATATCCGTTTGTACTTAAAATAGCCCAGTTAAAACCAAAAACAGATCGATAAATAGCAAAATATGATTGTATTTTTGTTTGTGTGTGCAGGTAAGGATATATCAAAAATCAAAGAAAACCATTCAAAAACAAGCAAGCACGGATACGAGAAGGAAGAGTGAACAAAGCCGTATGCAAAGCCAGAAAAGTCAAACCTCAGTCAAAGCGGTCAAATACATGGTCATCAAAGTCTACATGACCTAAATATTCCTTTTATGCCTCAACTTTCAGAAAAATCCTAAAGGTCTTATGCTGATGGCCTCCCCGGATCTTATAGTTGGCTTCAAAGTTGTCTTTTTGAGTGGTTTCTTTCGCTTCCTTCCAGCTGAAATTGCAGCATTTGAGGTGGATGCATCCTAGTAACAATACAACATTGACACAAGTTAATTAGAATATTAGATACTGATTATTACGAAAAAATGTAGTAGAAAAGAATATTATATCGTATACATCATTTTGAGGGCATGACTTCGAGTTATGCTCGATAGAGTTGCAAATTCCACAATGCATGTCTCTTCCGTGGCGAGAGAGTTTACTCTTGGATTTTTTTGGTTCATACTTCCTTCTTCTTCTAGCCTTCCTTGGCCTACCCGGCATAGATTTTGGGAGTGGTGGCAACAATTCCCCAAGACCACTGTTTGGCCAAAACTCTTCACTTCCCACAACTTCAATTGGATAACTATAGGCTGCAACAAACCTATCCTTAGAGTAACAATTGTCCAAATAGTCTAATGGATCTCTTGCTCTACTCTTGATGGCTGCAATTGCATGAGAACATGGGATACCCGAGAGTTGCCATGCCCCACAACTACACGTCATGTTTCCAAGATGGACACAATGCTGCGTTTTTCCAAAATACACTTGAAACCCCTGATCGCCGTTCCATTTTATCTTCCATTTACAACATGCCGTAGAATTTTCATTCACTACATCCCTAATGTTTGGTCCACAATCAAGCCTCCATTTATTGACAAAATTGATCTTTTGAATCCTTCTTTGCATAAGATACTCTCTAATATCCTCATTCATAGAAATTATAGGTTTACTTCTAGCACCTATTAGCACGAAATTCCAAGCTTCAGTACTATTGTTATCTACTGAGTCGCATTTGGTACATGACCTGAAAAAAGCCCTACACCATTGTCTAATGTCTTTGCTCTCAAGAGATTGCTTTGCACCACTTTGAATGTCTTCAATTACATCTAACCTTTGATTCATCTGTGCCTCATTTGCGCACTTAGCAACTGAATAGAATGCCATCTTGAGTTGCTCACCACGAAAATCCGAATACCAATTTGCATATATGTGGCGTGCACATAATCTGTGTTCAGCTTGTGGGAATAATTCTTGAACCGCGTTTAACAATCCCTGGACATTCAACAAGCTACATTAAGAAAAGACTAAAATAATTGATCCTAAGATTTAGACTTAACCTTAGAGAACATACCTTTTGCTTATCAGACATAAAAGTCCATTCTTGTCCATCTCTAGTTTTAATGTCAATTTTCAGATGCTTTAAAAACCAAGTCCATGAAGATTGTGATTCTGTTTCTACAATTGCCCAGGCCAATGGAAAAAATTGATTGTTTGGATCTTTACCAACAGCCGTCAGAAGCATACCCTTCACTACACCTTTTAGAAAGCAACCGTCAAGCCCAAGATATTTTCTGCATCCATCGAGAAACCCCTCACGTACGGCAGCTAAGCAAACATACATCCTTTTGAAGTAGGGAGTCGACCCATGACATATATGCTCCACTTCTATATCAACAGAAGATCCAGGATTTGTATGTACTAAAGCCGCCGCATAGTTATTCAACTTTTTATACTCATGTTGCACGTCCCTCTCTAACCGTTTCATCACCATTGCCTTAGCTCTCTTGCATTGGTTCTTAGTTACTTCTAACTCCAGCTGTGATTTAATAGTATCTTGGATATGAGTGGACTTTATACCAGGATGAGCATATATCATAGCTTCCCATTGCTCTGCAATCCATGATGATTTGAGATGTGATATTTTGAACATCTTTGAACACGTATGCGTTGCATTTAATGTTTTCACTAGGAAATACTTTTTGCTATTGTGTTCTTCATTGGCTGCATACACCATCCATTTACAATGCTCATCTATGCATTTTACTCTAACACGATATCTAGCATTTTTCTCAAACTTATAATCTCTTTTTTCTTGAATAGCATATTTCAACAAAGCACTCTTAAATTGTGTATGATTAGTGAAGGATAGACCGATAAAAAAGCTTACAACCTTACAATTTTCATTGTACCTAGGAAATCTCACCGTGGTTCTCTTCAATTCGGTGGTTCCATCTTCTAATACTTCTTCATTTAAACTGTCAACATCAGAATTATCGAGGTAATTCTCTTCAACACCTTGAAAGTTTTCTTGCTCTTTATCACCATGTTCTAATCCTTGTTGTGGGTTGTTAGCAGTAGGTACTTTTATTTGGTTCAACAGCCTATAGTGCTCTCTTACTGCTTCTATACCAACAGCCACCTCTGCATCTGGGGTTGGATCGAGTGTCTCTGTAATTTCATTAAGTTCAGCCTCACAATCTTCTTCAAGATCACCTTCTTGTGAACTGGTCTCATCTTCTTCTCCCCCCTCATTTTCCTTGCACCCTTCATCTTCGTTATTTTGAATAAGCATTTGTCATATGTCACAATCATCTCTGGTTTCATTCATTCTGTGCGTTATTATCGAACCCACGACCTCTCAGTTATAGTCCCAACGTGTTAACCATTTGCTTCAATAGCTCATCCAGTATCTATTCCCCACATTTAATACTAGTACACGTTTTCATTTTCCTTTTTATAAATAAGCCGTAGCCTTTTAAGCTCATTTGAGGGCTTATTCATTTAGCAATTTGGTTTTTCTTATTTTTCTTGTGTTCCTGCTAGAGTTTAAGATTTACCCTGAATTTTTTAGATTTTTCCAGCTTAAACTTTATTTTTAATCAATTTTCGAAAGTTAAAATCTTAAAAAATAAATAAAAAATAGAAAAAAGTTTCAGAAAAATACAAAAAAATAGTTTTTAGTTTTATAAAAAATAGCTTAAGGTTTACATTCAGTAAAATCATTTTCACCACTTTTAGAATTTAATTTTCATTTTTAAGCCTTAATTTTTAATTTTAAAAATAGGAATTTAATAATAAAAATAGTTAAAAATAGTTTTCTTTGCTTTTATAATATTTTAGACTTTTCTAAGCTTAAAAATTATTTTTCCCAATTTTTAATACTTAATTTGCTATTTTTTAAGATTTAATTAGGTTAAATAATCAAAAAAATGTTTTTCTTTTTCCTAAAATTTTCTTTTGTCCTATCTTAGGTTTAAAAATTTAGTTTACATTTTTAGGGGTAAAATTTAGTTTACTTGCTTAATTGTCGCGTTTTATTTGTTTCACGTTATTTGTTAAGTGCTTTTAGTGTTTTTATTTGCTTGTTTTTAATTGAATAGTTATAGAAAACCCAATCAATCTTCGAACCCATTCAAATCAGTATCCAATATCAAGCGAGGATTCAATTTCTCAAATCATTGGGAAAACGACCTGGGAAATCATACTTTCCGGTAAAGATACGTATATTATATATTATATATATATATTTTAAAGAGTGAATTTTCCTTAGGGAATTTTCTTAATTACTCTTGTTGAGATATTATATATTAGTGTATATTATAGCCGTATCAATATTTTGCGCCGTTGTCGGGGAATTGAGTTAACGAATCTCTCGTTTTGTGTTTGTTGATAAGATTTAAAGATCCTTTCGGCATCGAAAGTTTCATTTTTGTTAAAAAATTTCAAAAATTCAAAAAAAAAAATATAAAAAAATTGTCCTTTAAAAAAGAAATTAAATAAACAAAGTTGGTAATCGAACACCAACAAATAATATCTTCAATTGAGATATTATCATAAATAAGTTCCGGTGAACTTGAAAAGTTCCCAAATCGTAATCAAAGATTTAACACTTGCCATTTGTGTCTCTACGAAGTACGGCTCACCTTAAAAAGCAATTTTTAAGAGCTACCGTGAAGTAGTTGATTATTTGGTTTAAGTCTCTTTCGTGTAACCGTTAAAATTTGTTGTTGCTAAAAAATTAAAAATCCAAAAAAATTAGTGTAAAATTTTTCTTTTAAATTTTAGATTTTTCCTTCTTAATTTTCTCTCTAAGCAACAAGGAAGACTATGCTGGAAATCTACCATGGGTGAAAAGGTGCAATTTTCACACATTTGGCCAGTGTTCAAAAAATTGTGGCAATACAAACGAGGGGTCCCAAGCAAGAAGATTGTAGCATTCCAGTCCGCGAGGAGCGAAACAAAGGTCCGTAGTGTCAGGAAAGAAAGCTGAAGTGATCTGTTATGGGTGTGGAGGTCTAGGACACTACAAGAGTAATTGTCCGATAGTAAAGTTTTAAAACCGTGTGAACATGTACTGGAAAGGAAAAGCTCTTGGAGACTCTAGCGCCGCGACGTCTAACATCAACATCTAATGAGATACCTATTATCCTCGTAAACTTAAGTTGGGACTATCGTAGACTCTATGTCTTTAAGAATCTCATTGTACTTCCTCTTTAAACTTTCGCTTGTACTAACGATTCCAACTTATATTATTCAAATCTATGTATTGTGAAATTTCCGCCAATCTACTCCACAATTCTCTAATTATTCATGTAAGCCATTCTAAAATCATAACACTATTTTGACAAAAATTAGCATAGCATCGTTAGTCCTCAAATATAAGTTGATCTTACTATGTATAATTCAGAAGTCCATGCACATCTGAGAGTATTCACCTTAAAACTTCTTGTCAATTGAACAACAAACTTTCTATTTATATCAAGTTTTGTGTGCGTATTTGATAAAACATATTTATCACGAGGAACCAAACTAACAATCATAATAACTAAGTAAACTCTTACACCATCTTGCAATAAAGTCGACATCATCTTACACCAAATCTTAAGCCAAGAAGGCGAAGACGTATCATTAGTCACCCTAGGACAACCCGCCGGCAAGTTAAGTGTCATCAAATATTGAGACCCGTACCAATGAAATTCTACATTAAGATAGCAAATTGACTTAACACGTATTAGGAGGATTAAGACGAGCATTTACACCTCTTCATCAACACTATTCCAGAAGGCAACTCGAACTGAATTGCGGGACACAATTCTTTTAACACGGGGAGACTGTAACAACTCACATTTTCACACCTTTTTACATCAATGAACATCCAATTATTTATTTTAAACTTTTACGCGTCCACTTTAAATTCCCAACGTTTAGCTAAATAGCGTAAACTAAAAATTAA
The DNA here is from genome assembly GCA_026074375.1 of Tanacetum coccineum. Classification (NCBI taxonomy): domain Eukaryota; kingdom Viridiplantae; phylum Streptophyta; class Magnoliopsida; order Asterales; family Asteraceae; genus Tanacetum; species Tanacetum coccineum. Next base: position 9,623 of record BQNB010167545.1, read on the forward strand.
CATTCAAAGTAAACGGGCACCAAAAAAATAAAATTTTTACGTCAAGCAAGCATTATATGATTTTTACTAAAGAAATAATCAAACTATTTATATTTATTTTATATTGGTGACGTACAAACATTTACGTTTCTTAATTAAATACATTTAGGCATATCGGAACCACAAAATTATTAACGCTTCAACAACTACCCTTTATTATACCCAATATCAAAAAATACAAAAAAATAATCTTATGTACATACACTGGGCCGGATTATACATGAAAACACAAGAGAAATTATGAGCAATAAGAAACACTAGTTAAACAAGTTGATCCGGATGTAGGAGGATAAAATAAATGTTTAGCCATATTATTGATGAGAGAAAAAGTGTAGAGAGAAGATGTGTGTGTCTAGAGAGAGAAAGTCAAGAACACACACACTTTACAAAATGAATCCTCACCCCTCCATGGAAGTATGGAGGGGGTATTTATAGTCCTAGTGACACACACAGAACTTATCGTAAACTAGTCATTATTTGTCCCTAAGGTGTCACTACTAGAAATGAACACTAATGTAATTCTGAATATGTCCCATATTTTACAGGGCGAACTATTTCCCACAATATGTGGACACATTCGGAAGTTGTTACTATGTTACTATTTCAGTACAATTGCCAAGAAAATATTGTCTTCCCAAAAGTTACTTCCAAAGCTGAAGTTGTCTTCCTGAGTTCTCCATTGTCTTAAAACTTGTTCTACTGCTTAGCCAACACCATCTTCATTGTCATTTACTTAGTTCTGGAAACCATTATAGTATGCATGAATGGATTACTTCCTCAATCCATGCAGCATGTCTTGAATAGCTCTTCTTCATAGACTTTTTTTTGGAGTAGTTTATGATCCAGCTTCCCCCAAACCAAACATTCCCTATTTTAAGCAGATTATGAAACTTTTGAAGTAGCTTGAACCAATCTTCTATTGTCATTAGACGTGCACAACAAAATTTTATAGAAGTCAACACCACACCAACGACCACTGCTTCTTGTCAATTAAGGCTTGAGTGAATATTCGTTCAGGGAGGTGCATGCGAGATAATCAGCAACCCAATTCTTTCAAGTATGCAAAATACTTATAAAACCATACTAAAGTAAAGTAGTATACACTACTTCCCCCTGGAAGTTGACCTGGTAACATCAAAGTCAACTAAGTCCCGGATGTACCATTTTTCTCATGATGGTTTTGAAACTCTCAGAAGCATCATTGTTATGTACACACATATAATCGAGTAGTTTCTTGTCTTAGCACATAATCTTAAATTCCAAACAAAAGCATTCCTTCTTGTCTTCAAGTAAACCGGAGAGGAGATGAAGCGAAGAATCAAGAAAACTTAGTATTCATCAAGGTCTTGTATATGATATGTCGTTTGATAGAACTTCGAGAAATTTGCTTTCAGACAGTTGAAGTATCTTGGTCTTAGAATAACATACTAATTTTCTTGAGAATTGTTGATACATCTCATCTTTAAAAACTCTCTGGATAACTTACCAACCTCGTATTCTGTTGGGCTATTGTTGTGACCACTTGGTGAAAGTATCCCGATATACCAAACTGAAATGAAGTAAATCCCCTTTATTACTTAAGCTTGCTTGGTGTTGATTGAAGAACGGTGCAAGATTAATATCTATAAGTACTCTATACCCGCCATTAAAAGTATAAGATAGTACATTCATCCTCTTTTACATTATCCAACATCGTCTTCTGCGTTGGACACTGAGTAATATACTTGTAATCTTTTAAGTGTTAGTTAACAAGTGTGCAACCAACTACCCCTGAACTGTTGGTTAACTAGATAATTAAGTCTCAATCATAGATGTATCCGTTAAGAAGCAAGTCATCAATTGATAGATTGGGTTTAAAGAAAAGGGGTAGAAAATAGAAGGAAGTCTCGATGATAAAATAAGTAGACGCCTTCGTGAAACCCACTTCGATCTCAAATAAGGGATACCAAATCAACTTCGTGATCACTTGTCATCGTAATCCGAATCTTTAGCCATTTTTCATTTTAGTGAATCTTATTCGGATCGTTTTAGTGTTATGTATCGTGTTTGTTGTGTTGTTGTTCGTGAATGTTGTTAAACTAGACAAATGTTGTTTTTGAATGTCATCAACGGATCCACATTTTTCTAATTAAACTTGTCGTGATAGCATTTTAGTACCCGACTTAATCCATAACATTACTACAATATGAATAGACCATAAACGTTTTCAGCCCAATTGTTAATTTAATTACTCGGCCCATCATTTTCTAATCAATAGTTGGCCAGCTATGTTATAAATCCGTATCCCTACCATAACTGTTTCCGGCCCACTCCAAAAAAAATGTAAGACTCGGCCCATGATTTTGTGTTCGAACAGACCTGGCCCAAAAGAAATAATCATACCCGGTCCTCACACAAGAGATTAGGGATATATAAGAGACAAACCCCTAATATGACTCCATAACCCTAACCCTAATCCCTTTTTATCATACGCAGTCAACACATACTTCCTACCTAAACTCACCATGTCAACACAATTAATCTCAACCCAAAAGCCTGCCTTGTCACTCCGATACAGCAACAACCATCAAAAAAAGGATTTTGTACTTTCATCTCTTTCAAGATGCACACGATTCTTCATTTATTACTGCTGAAACACGAATCATAATAGCCTTATTCATTTGATTTCATATTGCCACAAACCATACCATCTTCAATAATTTACTCGAAGCATATCAAGACATTCAGCTTCAAGATCTTCAGAGAAGGTCACGGGTAGGTTTATTGTTTGGATGTTCGTTTGTAATCAAAAGAATCCAAGATTGAGTGTAACATAATTGTTATACCTTAATCTTTTTTTCGAAAATTATATAAAGGTATGCCTTTAATAGATCAATGATGGACTGTGTTCAACAAAAAAAATCTAAAAGATTGAAGGGAAAGTTGAATAATCTGAGATCATAATCATTGTTGTATTTCTGTTTCGATTCGTGTATTTGATGAGGTGTGATGAGGTAGTAGTAGATGATAAAGTGTGATGAAGTGAAATTAGGTTTAGTCGGATTTGTTTGTGATGAAGCTGTGATGGTTGCTCATTGTTGTTGTAATGATGTTGTTGATGTTATTATAGTTGTTGTAATGATTTATCTATCTCATCTTTATTTCTGTTTCTTGACTTGACTCAGTGAGTTACCCACGTCAACTCAGTAAATACCGAGTTGACTCATTTAAGATGGTATACATCGCCTATGCTTGGGTATAACTCGCCCTAGCATGATGGTATAGATCGCCTGACTTGGCGATGGTATAGTTCGCCCTAAGGGCTTGTATAATTCGCCCTAAGTGAAAGATGTGTATAGATCGCCTGTACCACACTCGTATAACTCGCCCCACTTTGGCAGATGTATAGATCGCCCCTTATGGTTGGTATAAATCGCCTGGGCACTTTTTGTGGTCCACAAAAAAACAAAAACTAGATCCAGAAATTTTGGATCTGTGTTTTCTTCTTTTTGTTCAAACTGCTACCAAGAAACCCATATTTGTTTATACAATAAACATGTCTTTTAAGCACAAAGAAAAAAAAAATATGGAACCACAAAAAAAACTGTTAAAAAAATAAATGAACAGTAACCGACATGAACATTAACCGTCATGAACAGTAACTGATATGAACAGTAATGAATAGTACCGAGATAACAAATACATAATACAATACACTCCTGCAGCTCTGATGCCAATTGTAAGAACCAAGAAAATCATTTCACTTCCATGACTAGAACCAAGAAATAAGATGGGAGTATGAGAAGAATTGTAGAGAGAGAAACAAGAGAGAGAAAGTAGAGAGAAAATAAAGAGATGGTTGATTTCTAAGTGTGTGAAACAAATGAGACCAACACCCTATCCACACTTGGAGAGGGGTATTTATAATTGCACCATGAGGCTTTCATGCCTTTGGGCTTTCTATGGGTCGGGCTCAAGATTACTTGGAATTACTTTGGGCTTTAGCCCATAACACGTGACCGGTTAGATTACATAAACGAGCTCGTTTACCCTTTCTAGCCTATTACAACATATAATTAATTAAAGACCGAAGCTTCCTCGTTGAGTGACCGAGCTTCCTTGTTCAACTTAATATTTTAAGGCTAACAAAGATCAATACGTCGTATCCAGAAGAAGTCTATACGCCGTATTCAAGATATGGTAATAAAATATTCTGGAAGATATCAGACGTGGTCCCTACTCCAAGAAACCCCCGATATGACGTATTGACCTCAATCAATACGCCGTATCGACCAAATTCCAGACCTTATAAATAGAAAACCTAAAAACGGGTTTTTAGTGTGCT
>BQNB010167546.1:0-13985 GCA_026074375.1 Tanacetum coccineum
GAAAACTTCTTTTTTAAAAAATCGAAATCCTAAACCCGATTTTTGGAAAAGTTGAGTAAGATCAATAGATCAAGAGAACCTTAGGTCATTGGGGTAAAGTTCAAGTGGTTATGGATACTCCTACGAGAACGATCCAAAAACATCTTATGAGAGCACACATGGCGATAATGAAGACGAAGATCAATCGAAGAAGGACACAACATGTCTTATGGAAATCAAATCACAAGAGGTATATCCAAACTCATCTATTTATAATATTCATGAATTGCAAAATGTTAATGAGGAACTTTTAAATTTTTGCAAAGATTTTGTTAAAGCAAATCAAAGACTTTTAAAAGAACGACGTTCTCTTAAAAATGAACAAATTAAACTATATAACAAAATAAATGAACTTGAACTTGAAGTAAGTAAACTTACTATGTTTAAAGAGGTGATTGAACCATGTCAAAAATGTGAGTTACTCACACAAAAAGGTTGACTCTTTAAAAGGTAATGTTTCTAAACTTCAAGAAGAAGCATTGAGCTTTTCAAAATTTAAGAAGAGTAGTAGTATTTTGGATGACATGTTATGTCATCAAAAATTATCCCAAGATAAGGAAGGTCTTGGATTTTCAAAAGCTAATAAAACCACTTTTAAGAGTCGAAGCAAACCAATCATGTTTGTAAAAGAGTGTCAAAACCGTGATTTGTCAAATGCTCATTTTAAACCCATCATTCCTCAAACTCGTTTTGCAAACACTCGAGGTACTCAATTACCCAGTGTAAGAAGTGAAACCAAAAAACAATTTTACAAACCGGTTTCACACAATGGACTTGGATACACTAAAACTCGAGTCGACCATAGACCACTCTTACCATCACCTAATATGAGACCTTAAACCTCATACAATCAAAGACATTTTTCTCAAAACAACCAATCTTCATTAAGAATAAACTTTTTCAAGAACCAAAGGTATTCACATCACCAAGATAACTCATCCTAAAGGAGAGATAACTCCTACTCAAACCAAAGATTTTTTAGACCACAAAACCCTCAAAACTTTGGACCAAGATTCTAAAACCAAAGAAATTTTCAAAACAACCCTTGGTCTATGTTTTCAAGGTTTGGTCTTGAGACATTTAGTCTCTTACTTCAAGACCCAATAATGTATAAATTAGGAGTGTCTTATGCTGACACCAATGGTCCCAACCACCATTAGGGACCAAAATTTTGAGTTATACATTTGTTAGGAGTATGATGGTGTACATAAGTAACCTTTGAGGAAAGGTCATCCATAAACTAAGCATCAATGGTGGATCTTTATCTCGTAGTCGTGAAACAAAAAATCATCCATTAAAATCGAGCTAAGTTTTCCTTTTATGTTTATGAATCTTTATGTGATTTATATTATAGTTGTCAAAAATGCTATGCGAATTTGTTTGATACTAGGTAGCTCATTTTTTTGTCACAACTTCAAAGTTATGAGAACTTAGAAACTTAAAGGCGAATAACATAAAGTGAGACTAAAGGCATATGATGTGTTTAGAAACTATATTTATGTGATTATGACTTTAATAACTTGAATACATCCTAATCTAAGGTTTAGGCCTTTAAGAATACATACAAACCATCAACAACAAAACCCAAAAGAAGAAATCAAGTTTTAAAAGTTGCTTTAGTATTTTGGTCATAACTCCTTTATCCGAAATCCTTTAGTTGATTCAAAAGGCCACAAAAAGAGAAAAAGGAGATCTACACTTTGAGAATGAAAATTGATCAGCCCCAGGCGCGTTGGGCATGCGTTGGAGCGCCATAACCATGTCACCTGCTAATAAGATTATGGTACTTTTTCTGAAAACCCTCGTTTGGCGTCCATAATCCCTAAAACTCGTTTTCCATAATTCTTTAGATTTAATTAAGATTTAAAAGACATAAAACATACAATTAGTATTACTAAAAATGTTAAATCGCTAGCTACGAGTCATAGGATAAATGAACTATAAACGCATAGTCTAGAAAGTCAAGGTAATGCAAACAATATGACTAGGAATGAAGTGTCAACTACTAGGATTTTAGAATTGTTACACTTAGATTTGTTTGGTCCATCACCCATTCAAAGTTACAAAGGTAACTTCTATACTTTGATGATCATTGATGATCACTCAAACTACACTTGGGTTGTATTTGTAGAGTCTAAGGATGATGTCTTAGAAAGGTTTAAAATATGTGAAAACCTCCATGGTTGTTATATTGCTTCAATTGTAACAAATCATAGTAGTGAATTTGATAAAATGCGTTTTGGAAGATTTTGTGGACAACATGGAATGTCTTATAACTTGTCGTGCCCGTTTACCTCTCAATCAAATAAGATTGTTGATAGAACAAATCACTAGTTAAGAAAGACTAGTCGTGCTATGTTAGACGAGCAATCCATTCCATAAAAGTTTTGGTGTCATGCACTAGATACAGGAACATACATCTTTAATAGGGTTTATATTAGAAGTTCATTAATAAAACACCCTACGAAATCCTTAGAAATTAAAAGCCGTCATTGAAGTAGCTAAGAGGCTAGAGGTCATCCAATAGAAAAGTCATTAGTGAGATGAATGAGAAAACACTTAGGTTTAAGACTAAACAAGCTTAAGATTTTTGCATGACATTTTTCAAAGTCCAAATTGCACGAGTCTAGTTGAGGTTGTTCATGGTTGACATGCACCATAAGATTTTAATTTAAATGAGGTGTTGTAAGGTATAGGTCTAGAAGTTGTTTGCATGGCCTTTATATATATATATATATATATATATATATACACACACACACTTGTGCTTTTAGAGCTTATGTGCTTATGTGCTATGTAATAGGACTTATATAAAAGGCATGGAAGTTAAGCAACATCATTGTTTTAACGAGATGATGGATAAATGTCAATGCATTATTCAAACTATGGTTGATATTATCTCATATTGTACATGTCAAACCTATGTGCTATGAACAAGAAATTTGATCTACATCTTGTCAATATTGTGGTACTCTTCTCCTCACATATTTAAATATGTGAGTTCAACTTACTCGCAACATTGCATGATCTATTCCTCATGATAGACATGAAAGATTCAATAAATAAATTCATTGACAAAATCACCTTCGATCGCAACTCACCCTTGTGATGAAGATGTTGTATTTGTGTCAACTTGCTTATTTCGTGTGTTGATTGAATGCTATGTGTATTAGGAAAGAAAAGAAAAGAAAAGATTCTATGCAAACATACAAACTTGACACCAAAGTTTGAGAGAAGTCCGTATGAGTTCGGTATGGTATTGCATAAACATACTAAAATACACAAATAATAAACATGATAATATAGTGCTCTCGTCCGAGAAACTATGTACTTAACTCACCACACACTTCGATAGTTAAAGATTATCAATATTGACACAACACATCGACCATAATTCTGAGATATTATACTCAACAACACTTTGCTATTGTATAATGAAATATGTGTTCCTATATGTTTAAAATATCCAAGAAGGATTAAAATACACATTGAAGTAGGTTTGATAACTTGGACCACTCATCCGAGATCCTAAGTATTTTCTTTGTATTGCAATGAAAATAAAGTTATCATTACCGAAAATCCAAAATGATGATCAAGTGTTCCTCACAACCAACTATAATTGGAATTATCATGCATGGCTCGACAAATCATGGTGCATGCATGCATAATTATAGGAACTAGCTTGAGTTACTTGATCATTCAATTATAACAAAAAAACACCAACAAAGAATTGAGATTCTCGAACTTAAAACAAAAGCAAGATGTTTCAAATCAAGAAACTAATAATAATGTCATCAAACATCTAAAAGGAATATCACAAGCATTAACTTACCAAGCTTTCATGAATATCATCCTAGCTTTCATATATATGGTTGCATGACATATTTGAGTGATTTTTTTGTAATAGATTATTACATGCCTAGTTGTGATTGTGTGTATGTGATTATGTGATTTTGTGACTCTTGATACGTATGATTGAAATGGTATGCTTAACGATTAGTAATATTTATGAATAAGTTAGTCTATCATAAATTGAATATACTTGGATGTTATGCTTACTAGTCGTAATGATTAATGTATGATAGACTAAATGCTATGTGGTTATATACTTACTTGTTGGTGTTATTAGTGATGATATAAAATGTGATTGCATGAGAAATATGCTTTGATGATACTTACTTACATGCCTACTTGCGATGATGATAGTTGATTTCATGCATATTGCTTAGATGCTAATTGTTTGCACTTATATAAAAGATAGTAGATCGTGAGCTTACAACTCCAACAAATGATCTTTAATTAGACGTTAGGTGCTCAATTGCATTATTTGAATTCATACATTACCTACTCATGATCGTTCGTCAAACATGCATCTTTAAAAGTTAGGAAAGATAATATTCAAAATGAGGTAATTAAAGGAAATGTGTATGGTGCACATCTTCATGTCTTTCTAGATTTAGGATAATCTAGACATTTTAGATTGTGCTTGATTTGGATAACACTAAGCTCTTAAGGCTTGATTTATGCGTTTAGGAACTACGTGAGAGGCATGAAAGGGGTTATAATTAATTTGTTTCCTAAACTAAAGGCCATGTTGTAGTTTTTGAGGTCACCGTATAGGTGTTAACTTAGAGATGTTGTATTAATCTAAGAGGAGAGTAATACACGGTGTCAATTACTCACTTAGAGATCCCCTCATGCCATAACTTGTCATTAGGTTTCAACTTAGGCTTAGGACTTTCGTATGATTGGCATAATTAAGATATTGAGTGTGGTTTATTAGTTTATAGATACGTAATAGGCCTACTCATCCTTGAATGTAATAAGGATTGAGTTATAAATAAAAATCTACAACCTAGATTTTTGATAAGCCTTCTCACCTTAGGATTATATACGAGTAAAAAATTATGCTCACATTGTTGGTGAAAGTATTGCACAAAAGGTCAAAACGTCTAAACATAATGCACTCAAAGTTGCATTCATATCCAAGTAGGATTTTGAGTAGATGTCACAAACTAAGACTAGGCACGCACACACTTAAAAGTAATTAGATGTCTATCCCTTCTTGCCTTGAATACATAGGTCTTAGGTCTTGCCTTACACAGGTCCCACGATCGAAACTTGGTTCTAATTTGAATATGTATTATGCTTACTTGAGTATGTGACATATTGATGCATGATTGAAAAATCTGTCTTATAAATAACTACGTGATGATAATTATGCATGTGATTGCTTGATTTTATCAAAATTTGGATATGTATGATATAATGCTACGCTTGGACTAACCCATTTATTCAAATATCCAAATGGTAAGCTAACCCATATTGGACTTGAGCACGTGCATATGTTTATTACTTGTTGCTAGTTGTAGCCACGAACACCTTGAAGGTAATGCTCTTGACCCATAGATCCATGCCTTAGAACAAAGGGGAGCAACGATCTAGGGGGAGCACCTGATTTGTTTGGAAAAACAAGTCAAAGTTTTAGATGATATTGTGTATAAAACCGGTCAATCAGTTCAAACAATGAATATGCTAAATCGTAACTGTAAAACGAGTTTTGTCAAACCTGAGATCGTTAAGAAAGCAAAAAGAGCGAATCCTCGTCTGTATGATATAGGTTGCTATAATGATAATCTTGCTTTAATGTTAGCTCCTGAATCTAATGAAACGATTCGTCTTTCCCAAGAAAGTCAATCAAAATTAAGTGATTTAATTAAACCTTTTGATTATCAAAACTTAAATAATATGAATGATTTGTTTGTTCCTCAACGTGAAAAGTATGTTTAACAAAAATATTTTTCAAGCAATTCAAAAATAAGTTATACATTGATAAGTGTTAAATTGTATACATAAAATACCCAGGATTTCGCCAATAAAAGCCAAAAAAATATGCCAAAAGATGGAAATATGTGTTCTTTTATGTCTCAACGTGCAGGAAAGGATATCAAAGTCAAAAAGAGCAAAAAAGAGCAAAAACCGACAAGAAATGAAGAGACAAGTACAAGAGAAAGATTTGAAGCCAATATCGAAAGCCGGATCAAGACCGTGGTCGAGAAAAGTCAAGAAAGTAAAGAAAAGGACAAAGGAAAAATGACCATTTTGCCCTTACAATGGAAGATTAAAAGACTAAATTACCCTTTGGGCCCTTCTACACCATTCGGATCACAAAAGCCCAACTCAAAGCCCATTTCTTGTTTTAAAAACTACAAGGGTCAGAAATGCCAATCCTTAAACTCACTTATACTACACTTTTGAAAAAAAGAAAAAAAAAACACAAGGGCTTGTTATGCAATTAACCCAAACTTTCAAACAAAAGCGCGGGGTAGTTTTCTTCTTAACAGCCTTGTAACCACTTTTCCCGCCAAAAAGCCCGAACAAACCCAACCTTCTCAAATCCCTCTCCCGTTTCTTCCAACTCCATCCCACCAATCAAAGTCCTTCTCCACGTCATTTTGCACACTTGGCAAGCAGTGATTGGCTCAGACACGTCACCCATAACATCCAACGACCAAGATTTAAATAAAAGAGATCAACGGCTAGGAATGCTGGGAGTTTTCATCTTCTCCTCACCTTTTCCTATAAATAGGAGTTTGTTATTCAGTTTTAAAGAGAGAGAGAGTTAGTGAATTTAGTTTTTTGTAAATTTTCCTTTTCAATTTTACTTGTACTGTTCATCTTTTCAAATTGAGTTTTTCCCCCTAATTCGTGCCACATATTCTTGATTTAGAAGCTTTAAAAGCTTCCCCCCAAACTAGCAATGAATCAGCTTCCCCCTAATTCATGCCACATATTCATTATTAGAAGCTTTCGAAGCTTCCCCCCAAACAAGCAATCCTCTCTGAGCATTTCAAAGCTTACTGCAAGCTTAGAATATCTAAAGTGCACGAGGTCGGAACAGGTAGATACCACATCAAATATTACTGCTCATTTAATAATAAAGCTTAGTGATATGATCGTTTGGGGTAAGCATTATCAGGATCAGCAACGTATCTATCTCACCTTGAATAATCTCTCAAACCGCTTCCCCCCTGGAAAGTCAAATAATGCATACAAAAGTTCTCAAGGTACCACTTCCCCCATTTGTCTAAAGAAATGCACCAAAAAACCATAGTTAAAGCGCTGATATTCTCTGCGGTTAGGACATTTGTTCCTTCCATCTCCGGCATGGGCCTAACTTAAAAAAATCAAGAAAATGCTCCATGTCAAGCTTCCAAGAATCAAGAAAAGGCATAGCCTCAAGGGTAAATCTTCTCACTTCGCAAAGGCTCAAGGGTGAATCTTCTCCTTCCCCCTTGCTGATTTCGACAAAACCGTCGGAAATAGCAACACCTTGGACCGCATTTAACTATGAGTACATTTGGATGAGGAATAAAAGTATCTCAGATCTAACCCGTGAGAATCAATTGCTGAACAAATCCAACTCATAACCTATCTCTGGCTATCATTTAACCAACCGTCTTGTAGGCTTTTTGAAGTAACCACTGATGAAGTAAACCAGAATAAACCAAACTTGAAGCTGAAGTAGAATTTTCTGTTCTTGTGACTTAAGCTTGCGCTAAAGTTTGGAAGGAACTGTGTAGAAATTTGTGTTCCTCCAAGCAAATCTCTAATTACCAATACCCTTTGGCAAAGTATGAAATTTCAGCACCTCTTGCGATTTATCCACAACGACTAAGTCGTGTGACAACTGAGTACAACAATGTAAAACTGACGCAGTCCTTTTGCGAAGTGTGTGTCAGGATAAGCCAGGGAGGCGTCGCGCGGGGGCGTGCACGAGGGGGGTGGGGCCACGGGGGGGGCGCGCGGGCGGTGGTGTACAAGATGGTGGGGGTAGGTGTATAGCGTTGGATGGGGGTGTCGGGGGGTGCAGCCAAACATATAGGGCACGGGCGTCTGCGGAAGCTCTACATAGACTGATCGCTTGCGTACAGTCGTAAGGTCTCAGATCTCAGAAGAGGGAATACATAGCATCATTGAAATCATGCATCCAACCAACCCCGACTTCAAGATAAAATAAGTACACGCCTTCGTAAAATGCCACTTCAATCGCAAATAAGTGATACCCGATCATCTCCGTAGTCACAAAAATTAATTCCAAATCTAGCCTTTAAGTTGCATGATTCTTTATCCAAATTGATCCCGGTCTCGTCACATTGTCACTTTGTCACATTTCGAACCTTGAATGCAACCGACAAGCATTTAATTTCAAATGTATCCATTAACAACTAAATATGGCAAAAATTATCCCAAGTGAATCATTTAGCCGAATTTAGTGTCAATACGAAACAATTAACACATATTGTTGTACCCGGGTCCATCATAAAATATTAGAGCCCACCGTTATGCCTAATATAAGAGTTCATCACTACTCGGCCCACACATCACCATTGTATCCGGCCCATACCAATCCATAGGCTCGGCCCATATTTTCAATAAAAACCTGGTCCAAGATGAAATAGTCATACCCCATATTGTGCAGCTATAAACCCCTTATTCCTTTTAATTAGGGCATAACTCACCCTAACCCTAATCCATCTCACACACCATACGCAGTCAAAATCACTTCTCTATCTCCTCTATTCTCTCTCTCGATCCAACACAAAAAACATCCAACCTTATATCTCTTTCATCAAATCTCATTACAACCATCCTTATTACTCCATAAAATAACCGCAGCCATACTCAAATATCAAACATCCATTTGATCTTTTAATTCGAGCCCCATATATTCATTACTGCACATCACTAACGAACCATCAAGGTGACAAGATCGAAGAAGTAATTGTCTTCAAGATCCTTTAACAAGGGGTCTCGGGTAGGTTGTTATATCATGGTTGTTCAACGAAACAAGGAAAGATTTTAACATGATTGTTATGAATCTTTCTTTAAATTCGAAAATTAAAAAAATTAAACCTTTACAAGGATCAATGAAGAACATGTGTTTAATTTTGTGTGGTTAATTAAACACGAATCTGAGAGATTATCCCTAATGGACAAAAAAGACAAACTGTTTTATTATATGGGTGGGTTTTTTATTTTGAGTCTTGATCGTGAAGGATATGGAGGATGGTTGTGTAATAGTACGTTGGGGAATAGGTAGATCGAGTCGGATTTGGAATTGATGAGTGTAAATTGTGAGGCTGTTGATGTTGTATATTGAGTCTGTTCTTATCATTTTGTCTTTTCTATTTGACCATGGACTCGACATGACTCAGTGAGTTTACCCGGTCAACTCGGTAAATACCGAGTTGACACGGTTGGGTTTAGTTCGGGTCTCAAATGACATCCCTCGTTCGGTTTACCCATGTTAATAGCTCGTTCGGTCCACATTGTTGTAACCCGTTCGATCCTTTAAGGGTGGCCACTCGTTCGGTCCACCTCAAAACAACTCGTTCGGTCCTCTTGGTTTGAACTGGTTCGACCCTCAAAAAATCTTCTCGTTCGGTCCACATCAAAACAACTCGTTCGGTCCTCTTGGTTTGAACTGGTTCGACCCTCAAAAAATCTTCTCGTTCGGTCCACATAAGAAAACACTCGATCGATCCTTTAAGGGTGGTCACTCGTTCGGTCCTCCTCAAAACAACTCGTTCGATCCCTCTTGGTTTCGACTCGTTCGATCCACCAAGTGTGAAGCTCGTTCGATCCTTCACAAAGTTACTCGTTCGGCTCAACTTAACAAGTTACTCGTTCGGTCCTATTGTTTTCGTCTTGTTCGGTTCTTGAGGAGGGACAACACGATCGGTTGTCCTTTTGCTTGCACAAGAAAAACTTGAGACACATGATAGCCAATTTGTTTTCAAAAGGTAATGAGACACAAAAAGACAACGAGCATGTGAGTAAGACCAAGAAAACAAATGGACCAAAAAAAAAAAAACTGTTATACAACAATTTTATAAAAAACACAAAAAATTTGTGCACTTTTTCACCAGAAAAACAACTATAAAATAAGTGACAGATTTGAGATTAATTCGAGACCAACCGGACACAAATAAAAATCGACCCAAGAGTATGTTGCCATGGCTCTGATACCAATTGAAGGTCTACGTAAACTAAGATCCGGTGGTCTTGGTGAGTCAAACCACATGAAAGCCATTTTAGTGAGAGAGAGTAGAGAGATGGAAGATGAACTTGTGATATTAGATGGAAAATGGATGAAGGATACAAATGACTTGACAAATGCCAAATGACTCAACCCCTCTATGGAAGCCATAGAGGGGTATTTATAGCCCATACGCCTCTAAACTATACGTAGTTGCCTATTCTAGTCCTCGCGTATGTGACTATGATAAACTATGGTAATTCTGTAATGTCGTCACGTAAAAGTGAATAACCAACAATACCCTTTGGGCCCTTCTACACCTTTCGGATTACAAAAGCCCAACAATGAGCCCAAAATCAAATCCATTTCTTGTTTTTAAAACTACAAGGGCCAGAATTGTCAATTCCAAAACTTACTTATACACTACACTTTTGAAAAAGAAACAGAGGGACTACTTGTGCAATATTCCCAAACATTCAAACAAACGCGGGTTTAACTTTTCCTCTTAACAGCTTTATAACCGTTTTTCCTGTCAAAAAGCCCGAACACCCAACTTCCCCAAATTCCTTCTCTGTTTCTCACAACTCCACCCCAACCCTCGGTATTTACAATCTCCAGTATTTTTATGCCGTGGCACTTCCATTGGTGTCGAAACACCTCACCCCATCACATCAAACGGCTAATATACCAGTTAAAAGAGATCACGCTTGAAGGATGAAGTTTCTCATCTTCTCTTCACTTCTAACTATAATTAGTTTAGCTTGAAGTTCAATATTAGAGAGAGTGAGAGTTAGTTCAGTTTTCTTTGTAATTTTCTCTTTTTAGCTTTACTTGTACTGTTCATCGTTGCAAATTAAGCTTTTAAATCTTTCAAGTCGTTTGTACTTCTTGTTTCTTATCTTGTACTGTTCTTTTAAGAGTAATAAAGCTAATTGAGTTGTGTTTTTGTTTAAGTTTTCATGAAATAAGCCAGATTTAGCTAATAATCTTGTAATAAGCTCAATTTAGCTTATTCTATTTTCTCTAGTTCACAAATTGTTCAAATGTTGTTAAAAGCTTTTTAAATACTGTATTTGTCTATTTTTGTTCACCTATGATCATTTGAATTCAGTTTGATTGAGTTTGGAAGAAATAAGGAGTAATAAGCAACTTTCAGCTTATTGAGTTTATAACTTAATGGTTTAGAGGCAAGGTGCCATATAGGATTTGGAATTGAAAGCCACTCACTCAGAAAGAGTGGCTAGGGCTACAAGATCAAAGGTTTAGCTTCATAATTTTGATTTCAGCATACACATAGCTTAATTCAGTAGCTTATTTCTTTGTTTTTTTTTTGTGGCATAAGTCTAAATAAATTTGCTTAGTTAGCTTAGAGATGAAAATGTTTTAAGCTGATTGTAGTTAGAACTCATTGAGATCTCATGTGTTAAATTCTGTCATTTAAAAGGTTAAGCTAGCTGAGAAAGTCTGTATTTTTATTTTTGGAACATAAGCTAGGAATTTTTAGAGCTTCAATACTAAATTAGACTAGTTATAGCTAGAGTAGATAAAAGTTTTTAGTTTATTTAGCTTGAAAATAGATTTTAAAAGCTGTTTAGAAATAATCAAAAAGTGTAAGTAGTGTTTGGCATTACACAATTTTGACTCTAAAAGTCAAATGACCAATAATGACTAATTCTTTTCTTTAGTATGATGAATCACAAGATAAACAAGATTTCTAAAGGTTTCAGAAGTTAATTTGCATTTTTAAAGATTCTATGGTTTAGAAATAGTTTACTAGCACCAGGACAGTTTAAAGTTTCAAGTAATTTTGTAGTTAAGTGTTTCACAGTATTCTATGTGTTCTGAGTTTGGTTAATGTAAGGGTTTAGTAACATTTAGAGAGTTAGTTCAAGGAGTTCTAAGTTAAGGTTTTGGCCTGCACTATAAGACTTTTACAAAGATACACAAGCATAAGCAAGTATTAACCAGTTAATACTGCTGAGTGCTCATCATTTTTTAAGCTGTTTTTAGCATTTGTAAAAAGAATAGAACTTAGTTTTTAACCACTTAATAGTACTCCAATAAGCTCTATAAAGATCAACTTTTAAGATTCTGTTTCTAAACATTAACTAGCTTTTTATGAACCTAGCAAAAGTTTGTACTAGCAGCAACTTAGATTTCAAGAATTTTCTTTTAAATTCTTATTTTCTAGTTGTTATTTTCAAAATCCTTTTATCTAGGTTTATTCTATATTCATAGTATAGCTTATTTTCAAAATTCTAGTTTCTAGGATTTAGTTTTGAGCTAGTTAGCTTATTAGAAATTGCTTAATATGAGTCATTAAGTTTAAACCTTTACTTTTTAAGATCAAATTTCTTGTTAATCTAGTTTACTTTTAGCTTATTTCTTTTTAGATATCCCTAGTACACATTATAAGCTTCTTGTAGATTCTTTTGGTTTTTACTTTCATTGAGTATTAAGCAAGAAATAAGCAAAAGTTTAGAAAAGTTAGAATTTTAAAGAAACATCTTAGTTTCTGTTGCTCAGGTTTAAAAGCTTAATTTCCAGCTTACCTAGTTGATAAAAGGTTAATGTGCTTTTGTTAAAGTTGTAGTAGATAAGCTCAGGTCCAACTTTACTGTTTTAAGTTTTTGCTTATTTTTACTTTTGCAATAAGCTAAATTGTGTTTAAGTCGTAGGGTCTGTTTGGTACTTTTTCAATAGTTAAAGGTGGTATGTTTTCACTATAGTGTAAATTTTAGTTACTTACCCCGCCTACCCTTTACTTTTACCTATTGCACTTTCTACCCTGTTCTTTTAGTTTAATAAAATAGTATTAATATTTTTAATATTAGGTTTAATAAAATTAGGGTTTAGGTTTTAATAAGCAAAATTAGGGTTCAATTGATTAGTAAAAATTGGGCATTTTCATACCATTAGTTTTCTGCACATTTTCAGTAGTTAAAAATCATTTTTCTTTATTTTTCCAATTAAATTTGTATTTTCTAGAAATTAAAATAGGTTTTTGGTAATTTCTTTTTCTTAAGAAATTCATAGAAAATAGAAAAATAGTAGGAAAAATCTAATTCTTTTTGTAATAATTTTCTTTTTCATTCTAGTATTTTTGAAAAATAAAAATAAAATTTTAGTGTTAATTTTTAGAAAAAGTTTATTTTTAGTAATTCATTTTTCTTTAAAAAATCATATAAAATTCAAAAATAAGTAAAAAATTCTAATTCTTTTTCCTAAAATTTTCTTTTTAATTTTGTGATTTTTAGGTATAAAATTTGTTAGTATTAGTGCCTTAGATTTTAAATTTCAGTTTTAGCTCACGTTTTTAATTCACGTTTGTTAATTTTTCGTATTAGTTAAATGTTTTTAATTCTTTAAATGTTTTTTTTCTTAAGTTTAATTGTGCTATTATATTAGTAGTGTAATTCAAAAAAAAATCCTTTATAAATTCTTGACTCGAATCCGAATTATTCCCGAATCTCAATTCACGACTTCGTTGGGATACGACCCGAGGAGAAAATACTTCCCGGTTAAAAATATACGTATTGTGTTTTCTTAAGTGAGATTTTATCCTTTTATTTCTCTTGTTTGAGAAGTAATTTGGAAAGAATTGTCACGGGATTTATACTATACACATATAAATTTGACTAGTGCTCACACACGATACCAAATTTTGGCGCCGTTGCCGGGGAAGACGTGAACGATTTTTGAGGATATTCGTTGAAGTAGAGTTTTGAAGACCCTTCTTTCTTGGAAGTTACTTTGCTATTTTTGTATATAAAAATACAAAACGTTCATTAATTCGATTCCTATCGAATTAATAAAAAAATAATAAAAAAATAAAATAAACAAATTTGGATACTAGCTATCCATCTTAAACCATTCCAATAAACAACAAAACTAATCGTGAGTT
>BQNB010167547.1:0-13985 GCA_026074375.1 Tanacetum coccineum
AACTTCTTATTCTCTGCAAGTAATTTAGCCACATTATGTTCCAATTCGATATAAGTACCTCAATTTCCTTTTTAATCTTGGCTTTATTACTTGTTTCATTTAAAATTTGACCATGTTGCCCGTTTTTTAAAACTTGGTTTTGATATTTAAGTTCCATGTTAACACAATGTGTTTTCATTATTGAAAAGTCTTTTTGAAGTTGGGCAACGGTCTTTTTGAGAGAAATATTTTCAGATTTGATAAATTAGTTTGAATATTTAGTTGTTATGTTATCAAATGATAGATCAAGCAAAGGACATGAAACTTGACATTTTTTAGCATCAGCATTCTGGTCAATCTGTCCTCCCCTATGACTCATAACTGTTGATTTAGGAATGGTATTTCTATCAACCTTTTCCAACAAATGTGTGTCATAAACGGATTCAGATTGCTCTGAATGCTGTTGTTCATTAGCAAGTATATTATGTTCAGCAAACAGTTGTACCTCAGCCATTGGCTGTTTGTCATTCACGGAGTTGACATCTGCATCCTTAGCATATGTATCTTTCCCGGATCTGCTGCTTGAAACATTCTTTTCTGATTCCGTCCCACTGCTTTTTGTTACAACCAAAACAGCATCCAATATTTTTTTCGAATCAACCTTTCCCTCTTTTGACTGCATCTATCTTTCATTCACCTTGCTGTCATACTCTCGTTTATGCTGAGCTCTTTCATCAATGGACTTCTTAACAGATTCCATGTGCTGGATCAATGTATCATGGAACTGTCGAACCTCGGTTCGGGTGTATTCAAGAAAGAACTTGCGTATTATTGCATCATCAAAATCATCAAAATAGTATTGTAAATTAATGAACGGCTGAAACTGAGTCATGAGTACTTTAAAAGCATCTATGGATTCAGTTTCTTGAAATTCTTCTTTGTCAAGTTGCTTTGCTAGTTGATCCAAGTTTACTAACATTGAGCCTGTGAAAGTCTGAATATCTTGATCAAAAGAGTGCCACACATGCCCGTTCGTATCCTCTCTCGGATCCAGGTCTTTTTAAGTCATTGATTGAAAGAACCTTGAGATGTAAATGAAGTAGGTGAAAATATATCATGCAACTTTCCTTTGCCTTGTCTTGCATTTGTTTTGCAACTGATCAGCTCTCATCTCTCTTGGAGAATTGGGTAAACCGAGAAAAGAATTGAGTCTTTCGCGGGATTTTACATAGTCAAGAAGGAACCGTGAAAAAGTAATTAATTGTGGTTGAAATTGTTGTTGTAATCGAAGTACTTGAGCTTTTGTTAACGATTTTTGAGCTTAATAGGACTAACAGCGAAATTTGGTTGAAAAAAAGGACTAACGGTGAAAATATTGAAATTAAAAGGCTTAGTGTAATTTTTTTTAAAGTAAAAATGTAAAACTATAAAAATAGTAAATACTAAAGGTTTAAAATGGAAAAACTTTGAAAGTAAAAGGTTAAAAATAAAATTCTTTTAAGGATAAGGGCTAATATTAAAACCTATTTAAAACTAAAAGGTTAAAAATGAAAACTATCTAAAAATTGAGGGGTTGCATGCGCCACATTGCAATACTAGTTAATTAAAACACCATTTTCCCTCGTAAACTATTTCCTCTTCATTTTTAAAATTGAGAAATAGGTTCCGTTTGTATTTTTGACCTTACGGGATTATACGGTTATCGTCGGTGAAAACTGAATATACCACGATGATCGAAAAAGGATCACGATCACAATGATATAGGTTAGAAGTCCCGCAGTTAACCATCACTCGAAACCAAAAACCCAAAGATTGCTTAAAACGTATAGAATTTGTTTGTGTTTGACTAGTTCGGTTCCAAGTGTAGTTTAGATCGGTTCCTACTAGACAAGTTTAGTTCGGTTTATGAAGACATGGTTTAGTTCGGTTCTTGATGAAAATGACTAGATCGGTCTTCAAAGGGATGGTTTAGATCGGTTCTCAAACAACACTTGACTAGTTCGGTGCTCCAAGGAAAGTGACTAGATCGGTGCTTATTGAGATGACTAGATCGGTTCTTGAGTGAAGACTAGATCGGTGCCCTTAACACAATTGACTAGATCAGGTCCTTATAGAAAATGACTAGATCGGGTCCTTAAACTAGATCGTGTCCTTATAAAAGACGACTAGATCGGTACTTGAAAAGGAACTAGATCGGGTCTTGATGTTGTGAACTAGATAGGAACTAGTAGAAGGACTAGATCGGTTGATGAAGACAAGACTAGATCGGTAGACTTGTTCAGCACACTAGATCGGTAGAATTCTTGTGTAGACTAGATCGGCAGAAGCAATATATCAAACACCTTGAGTGCGCCTTTTTCTTCTAGTTGTATCAGCCTTGTTTGTTCTTGTTTCGTGCCTCAAAAACACAATAAACATACAAAGTAAGCTCAAAAATAAGCTACCACCTTTCTCACCAGAATAAGCTCTAAATAAAATCTCTTGAATAAGCTCTTAATCACCACAAGAGCCACGTAAATGATATGTAAAGAAAAATGGAACACTGTTTTGATGAGGAGTATTTTTCCCAGGAGTCAAATATGACTTTGACGTTCTACCCAAAATCAAAGAATGAAACAAAGCCACACGAATTTTAAAACAAAAAAGTGTATAAAAAATACCAACAGTAAGCAAATAAAGAGTAAGAGTATAAGCCGCTCAAAACGTAACCACAACGAATCACTTAAGGAACCAAGATAGAACCATGGCTTTTGATACCAATTGAAGACTAATCAAATAACATACTAAATGAGAGGGAAATAGATTATTTTAGTGAGAGAGAGGGTTGAATGAACACTTAGAGAGAGAAAGTAAAAATATATTAATGTCTTAGGTGGAAACCGACGGGTAGAATTTTTAAGACTGTTGGTCTTAGGTGGATTCCAACGGGAAATAAATTCACCTCTAGCACAACCAAGGTTGACAGTGAACCCCCAAATAGTTCAAATGAAGATATCACTAACCCATATGAATGCGAACAAACTCTTAATGTCAGTGCAGGTACTCTTAACTTAAGTGCAGGTACACCCTTTAATCCTAAAAAGGAAAGACTTAGAGTTTGGTTGCTGAAAAAGTTAATGTCTAAGAATCAAGTGCCTCAAGGGATTCACAAACAAGAACAGTCTCCAAACAGTGCTCAAGGTGTTAAAGAACAACAACAAAGTGCATATTTTGATGATTTATGCCATGAACTTCTCCATAAAGTTAACATTTCACATGGATCATCTTCAAATGTACACAAATGATTAAAAAGATTGCTATGGCGTCTGTCGACAACACTTCAGGCCTCGTTCCTCAAAGAAAAGAAAGGTGTACGCTTCAGTGCGCTTTATCTTCAAAAGAAGAGAAATCTTCTTGTTTTTGACCATTCTCATCAACATTTTTCATATTTTCCCATGCTCGTTCCATTATTAAGTGGATCAACGTACATTAGCTTGTATTCTAATTCACTAGATCAAAAATGGCAATTGCATATGCAAGTTTTAAAGGGGATAATAGTAAATCAAATGTAATCAATATGGTTTAACTTGGTCTCTCAATTTGTATGAAATGGTCATATGGCTTCTGAACACAGCAGTTCAGGACCCGCACTTCATGAAATGACTCCTGCAACAATAAGTTCATGACTCGTGCCAAACCCTCCTCCTTCAACACCATTTGTACCACCTTCGAGAAGTGATTGGGATTTTTTGTTTCAACCGTTGTTTGATGAATTACTCACTCCTCCACCCAGTGTTGATTACCCAGCCCCTGAATTCGTTGCTCCAATTCATGAAGTAGTAGCTCCAGGTCCTGCTATATCAACTGGTTCACCTTCTTCAACAAATGTTGACCAAGATGCACCATCACCAAGTAACTCTCAAACAACACCCGAAAATCAACCTCTCCCTACAACCCGAAAACAATAAAGTCCCTATCACTGAATACATACATTTTTACTCCAAAGTTTGGTCGTTTTGATACTTCTTTCAATACTTCTTTTAATGCAACCTGTGGTCATTTTGATACTTTTTTTAATCTCCTGAGAGTCCAAAAATACTAACAACACTCTTTTACAGTGGCGAAGTCAAAAGATTTTGTGTACTTGTTGGATAATTATCCACATGATTGGCTCTTCCTACAATGCGCTGTTGTGGTAATGCTTCTTCACTCCACCTATAAAGTTTCTGCTAATGAGTCGAAGCTTAAAGAACTTCATTTCTGACTTTTGCAGGTTCATCATGGTGGTGCTAGAACGACTGCTGCTGGTCTTAAAGCTGCGGTAAACTTTAATGTCTTGCGACTTCTAAGCACCCATTTTTTCCTTCATTATTTTAATATCTGATTTTTTTAAAAAACTAAAAATTCAGTGTCCGACAACTGTGGTTCCTTTCTTTGGACAACAGGTGCATGCTAGGGGGTAGGCCCCCCTCCAATTCTTGTTGAGGAGTTCTCACTTAAGAAGTTGGTTTCTGCAATAGAGTTCATGTTTAAGCCTGTGGTAAGTGTGAAAATATTTTCATCGTATTGAAACTTTACCATCCGTCAGCTTGATTTTTGGTTAATAAGTAAACTGGTTAAAATTTCAATCTCTATTGCCAATGGGTATCTAAACTCTTCACCTCTACGTTATCATGAATTTAAACTCAAAAATCTCTAGAATCATGATCTTTGAAACATTTGATGTGACTGTGTTGATGCAGGTGAAAGTATCTGCTACTGAACTAGCAAAAACCATGGCATATGAAAATGGTGTTAAAGGTGCAGTGGATGCCTTCCATAAGCATTTTGCTTGCAGGAAAGCTAAGCCTGAGCCTGCTGAACTTCCTCGAATGCCCAACCACTTTTCAATGAGACGGTGTCTAGGCTGCACTTGATATTCATGTTTCATGCCTTACGTCAATGTGCAAAAATATTCATACCCAATTCTACGAACATGTAAAAAAAATTCACTTTTATGTGAGGTGTTTCTTGTCTTCTGAAACAAATGCTAAGAGTGGAGAGACGGTTTGTTCCCTCTGTCTTTCGGTTTTATATGTGGAAGAAATTCCATAACTTCTTGTGTCAAATTTGGAGTTGTCCTAATGTCATGTAACCCATTCTAACTTTTTGAGCGTTAATTTCATTGCAGTTATTTGGTTAATAAAGAAATAATTTCTTGATAAATTTGGAAGAGATTTTTTTGAAACCAAATTAATTCTTGGGTGGCCGATATATACATTATCAGTTCAAATACTCCTGGTCATATTTTCGCAAATAATTGCAGTAAAGTATACAATTTGAAAACAGAAGTGAAGTGAAGACATTGGCCAAAATCATTACATTTCATTTTGAAAACAGAAGTGAAGTGAAGACATTGGCCAAAATCATTACATTCCATTTTGAAAACAAAAGTGAAGACATTGGCCAAAATCAGACACAAAAATATAGTAAGAATCTTGGGGTTTTGTCATTCGGATGATACGATATTTTTGATCTACGAATGTATGGAAAAAAGGAGTCTTGGTGATTTGATCAACAAAGGGGATTTTCAGTTGGCATGGATTTTTCGTTTGAAAATCGCCATTGGAATCACGCAAGGATTGCCTTATCTTCATAAAGACTATGTTCCTCATTTGCTTCATAGAGATGTTAAATCAAGAAATGTTCTTTTGAATAATGAGTTTAAGCCTAAGCTAACAGATCTTGCATTGGATACGATTTTAGGTGAAAATGCATTCCGATCGTCATTGGATTCAAAATCGGGATCTTCGTGTTACATAGCACCAGGTATTCATCCAATGTGTAATGATATAAATGAATCTTTTTAACTTGATCATATTTTTCGTGGTTAGTGCTAAAATAGGATCAAAAACCATGCAAAATGCAGAATTTTTGGGTCAACAAAAGGCACTACGGACACATATGAGACACATATGTGTTCGGTGTGATCATATTAGAACTAGTAACAGGACGACCAACCGAGCCAATTGACTCAAGTGAAGACTCTCTTAATATTGTGAAATAGGTAAGAAGGAAAGTCAACATTAGTAACGGGTCAGTTCAAGTTCTTGACCAAAAAAATTCAAGTTCTTGCAAGCAAGAAGCTTTAGGGATGCTTGAAATAGCTTTACAATGCACGTCGGTTGTGCTAGAGAAACAACCTTCTATATGGGAAGTTGTGGCAGCCCTTCAGTTTCTTGGCTGGCAAGATTCTAAATCCTGAAAATGGAGTGAAGATCAACCTAATGTGTGAAAGAATTCAAGTATCAATGAGAGAGATTTGAAGTGTAGTCATTCGTAGAGGAATTTAATTGTTATTTTAAAACAATGGTCTAAATTATTGTTTCAAATTTTTAGTTGTAATACTTTATATTACTGATGTTTAATACCAAATATTGTACCTCTTAATGAGTATAATGTTTATTTAATATTAAATAATTTTGATTATTGCCGATTCTAAATGATCATAAATGCACTAGATTATATACATTGGTTCGGTAAATTGTTTACTATGATGCACTAAATTGTTAACTATGATGCACTAGAAATACTAGTGCATCACAGTGTATAAAACTGGTGCACCATGATGTATATATAAAGTTCATCACAATGATGTAAATTTATTGCGTCACAATATATAAATCTACTACATCACAATGTTATAAATATTTTTAAAATTATACAGCATTACAATATTGTTCTATTGCATTCTAATGTTATCATTTAATGTAGTAAAATTTATAATGTGATGCAGTAAAATATACAATTTAATGCAGTAAAATTTACACTGTGATGGATTAAAATATACAATTTAAAAAAATAAATTAAAATTTACATAGTGATGCAGTAAAATACACAATTTAATGCAGTAAAATTTAAACTATGTTGCAGTAAAATATACAATTTAATGCAGTAAAATTTACATTGTGATGCAATAAATATATAATTTTATGCAATAAATATATAATTTTATGCAGTAAAATTTACAATCTGATGCAGTAAAGTATACAATTTAATGTAGTAAAATTTACACAGTGATGCAATAAAATATACAATTTAATGCAGTAAAATTTATAAAATTTACACTGTGATGTAGTCAAATTTACAATCTGATGCAGTAAAAAATATATATATATACAATTTAATGCAGTAAAATTTACACTGATAAAGTAAAATATACAATTTAATGCAGTAAATTTTAGACCGCGAAGCAGTAAAATTTACAATTTGATGCAGTAAAATATACAGTTTAATGCAGTAAAATTTACAATGTGATGCAGTAAAATTTACACTGTAATGCAGTAAAATATACAATCTAATGCAGTAAAATTTACAATTGATGCTAGTAAAATATACAATTTAATGCAGTAAAATTTGCGCTATGATGTAGTAAAATATACAATTTAATGCAGTAAAATTTACAATTGATGCAGTAAATTATACAATTCAATACAGTAAAATTTACAATGTGATGCTAGTAAAATATACAATTTAATGCAGTAAAATTTACACTGTGATGCATTAAAATATACAATTTAATGCAGTAAAATTTACACTGTGATGCAGTAAAATATACAATTTAATGCATTAAAATTTAACTGTAATGCACTAACAAAATATATTGTGATGCAGTAAATTTTTTAACTGAGATGTACTTACTTTTTTAACTGTAATGCACTAACAAAATACATTGTGATGCAGTAATATTTTTAACTCAGATGTACTAATTTTTTTAACTGTAATGCACTAACAAAATAAATTGTGATGCAGTAACTTTTTAACTGTGATGTATAATTTTTTAACTGTAATGCACTAACAAAATATATTATGATGCAATAATTTTTTAACTGAGATATACTTACTTTTTTAATTGTAATGCACTAACAAAATGCATTGTGATGCAGTAATATATTTAACTGAGATATACTAACTTTTTTTTAATGTAATGCACTAACAAAATATCATGTGATGTCAATAGATAACTTTTTTAACTGAGATATACTAACTTTTTTAAATGTAATGCATTTACAAAATACATTGTGATGCAGTAACTTTTTAACTCAGATGTACTAAAAAAAATTTATTGTAATACACTAACAAAATACATTGTAATGCAGTAACTTTTTTAACTGAGATGTACTAACTTTTTTAACTGTAATGCACTAACAAAATACATTGTGATGCGGTAACTTTTTAAACTGAGTCTGTACTACAACTAGTTTTAAACCGTAATAGCATTAACAAAAATACTTTGTGATAGAGTAAACTTTTTAACTATGATGTACAATTTTTTTAACTGTAATGCACTACAACAAACTATATTGGATTGGGGCAGTATAACTTTTTAACTGAGATGTAATTAACTGTGTTTTTCTAAACTTAAATGCACTAACAAAATACATTGTGATGCAGTAATATTTTTAATTGAGATGTACTAACTTTTTTTAACTGTAATGCACTAACAAAATAAATTGTGATGCAGTAACTTTTTAACTGTGATGTATAATGTTTTTAACTGTAATGCAATAACAAAATATATTATGATGCAGTAACTTTTTAACTGAGATGTTCTTACTTTTTTAATTGTAATGCACTAACAAAATATATTGTGATGCAGTAATATTTTTTAACTAGATGTACCTGAAAACTATTCTATTTAATGTAATGCACTAACAAAATACATTGTGATGTAGTAACTTTTTTAACTGAGATATACTAACTTTTTTAACTGTAATGCATTTACAAAATACATTGTGATGCAGTAACTTTTTAACTAAGATGTACAATCTTTTTTTTTACTGTAATGCACTTACAAAATACATTGTAATGCAGTAACTTTTTTAACTGAGATGTACTAACTTTTTTAACTGTAATTGTTAGCCTCAAATTATTGAGTCGAACATGAAGTTCGTCCATTATGTATTTTAGTCTCGGTCAATCAATTAGTTAACGTTGTAATAGGAAAGTATCGGGAATCGGGCTCGATAGTTAATCTAATATTGTATATGTTTCGGGTTTAATCCCAAGCAAAACCCGAGTCCGGGTCCTAGTCAAATATCCCGAACGTCACTTAATGTGTCGGGGTATATAAGTAACTTTTCCACCTAGGAAAAGGGAGTTGATTTCATTTTTATAATATTTCTTTTTCTCCTTTCTCTCTCACCTCTCTCAACTCTCTCACTAGTTTCTCTCTCTAGAAATCAACTCTCTTTCTTTTTTCTTGGTGGATTCGTGATTCGTTATATGAAGTGAAAGTGTTATCGGGATCCTACAATTGGTATCAGAGCTTCAGGGGTGTATTGTATTTGTGTGGCTGTGTGGAATTCATGGGTTGGTTTGTTTATTTTTTTTTGTTCGAAAAAAATTGCAAGAAAAAACAAAGATTGATCTTTATTTATGGTTAAAAGTGTTAAAAGATTTGTATTTTCGGGCTTAGAACTATCCCTTGCATCATTACTAGGTGGTTTTAACATCATTTCGTAGCTTTCAAGAATGTTTGATGATTTTTTTCTTGGCTGCGTTTTGACTCACTAAAGGGGTGTTCTTGATTGCGTTTTGCTTCATCGCTGCGATTTGCCCAAAAGACTTCTTGCGTTTTGTCTCAAAGAAGTCATTGCGATTTGCTCATGCGTTTTGTTGTTGCGTTTTGCTTATTGAAGACCATTTTTGCAAGCAAGTACAAACGTTATGCTGCCCAAATCGCAACAAATCTTGCGTTTTGCCTAGAAGATCTTGCGTTTTGTTCATTGTGTTTTGTCTCAAAATCTTGCGTTTTGTTCATTGCGTTTTGTTCTTGCGTTTTGCTTCTGCGTTTTGGTTGATTTTACAGGTTGAGATTTGCCATTGCGTTTTGCCTAATTGAAGACCCTTATTGCGTTTTGCCTAGGGGAGACTCTGTCCATTTCATTTCTTGGTTGCGTTTTGTCTAAAGAAGACTGCGTTTTGTCCATTGAAAACCCTTGTTTTGAAAACCTAATTTCCCAAAAAAAATCGCGCATCAGGTGGTATTTGACCGAATTTGGGAATCTATTAATCATTGTCTAATCAAAACATAACATCAAGACAAACAAACTTGAAGGACTTTGGACTTTAATTCGGACTACGAGGACAATTAATCAACCTAAACCACAAACAAGAACTTAAAAGATAATCAATTCACAACAAACAAACCTTAAACACAATCAATTACTCACTTACGGTTTTCTATTGATTTTGTAAAATCCCGTTAAACTCTTTATCGGTTTTAATCATAGACTTGTAAAATCCCGTGATCGATAATTGTATTCAAAACCATAACTTCAATCACATCATATCCACTTAAGATCCAACAACTTTCACACTTCATAATTCATAACCATTCATTCATCATGTCTACTCCAGTCAATACATCCTCAACAGATAGTCAAATGCACAACAATATCATGGCAGCTGGTTCAAAAGATCGTCCACCAATGCTTGGACCAGGAAGATATTCACAATGGAGATCACGTTTTCTACGGTACATTGACACGAAACCAAATGGTGAGGGACTGAGAAAAAGCATACTATCTGTGTCCCCTACTACGTGGCCGCATCTATTGTAACTAGTTACAAGCTTGTTGCTGGCAACCGGAAGGTTAATCATGGCAAGAAACAACATACAACAATGAGGAAACGAAATATTGAGACATGACACAGAGAACAAAGAACACTTTCTGTCTGAAAAAGAAGCAATTTTCTTGCTTTTAACTGGTATTGGAGATGATATCTATTCCACTGTTGATGCTTGTAAAACAGCGAATGAGATGTGGATAGCCATTGAAAGGCTACAACAAGGTGAATCATTGAACGTACAAGATGTAAAGACCAATCTGTTCTGAGAATTAGGAGTTTACTTCCTCGAGATGAGAATCAATGGAGTATCGTATTACCACACAGGTTATTATAAACTGATAGTAAATGAATTGACAAGGAACAACTTGCAAGTTACTACTACAATGATTGCAAGTGAATGTTCAATTTCTTCAACAACCTTCACCATAATGGTCAAGATTTGTGACGCTTTCTAAGCAATCAAAAGAAATAGAACACCATCTCATATCACTGAACACTTTTTGACATTCTAAAGCATATCAAAAGTGAAGTCAATGATAATCCGTGCTGAGAACGAATAACCAAAGTGCAAATCCATTAGCACTTCTTAGCGGCTGCTCAATCCCATATTCATATAATTACTATCAAACGACCAAAAAACCACCCTCAAAGATCTAATGCAACATCATCTTCTACAAGAACCTAGTGGCATCTACCAGACACAAAGGCAAAGAGATCGCGCAAACCATATTATAACCTCAACTGAGTCAGTGTCCGAAGAAGACAGTGATCCTGACTACAAGCTCAGAGGGATAAGGATATCAAAAGATTATTTGGCACTCCTTGCAAAGTATTTCAAAAGGCTCTACAAACCTACCAACAACAACCTTCGAACTTCTTCAAACTCCAGGAACAAGACTGAAGATACCACACCAAGGTATAACAACGACAATCAGTCAGGGCAGTTTGGGAATCAAAGGACAATGACAGTTGCTGGGGCTAGGGAAACTGTAGGAAGTCAGGTAGTGCAACAGAATGGGATACAGTGCTTTAACTGCAAGGGATTTGGCCACTATGCAAAGGAATGCAGGAAGCCAAAGCGGGTTAAAGACTACACGTATCACAAGGAAAAGATGATGATGTGCAAACAAGCTGAACAAGGTGTTCCACTGCAAGCTGAGCAAGCTGATTGGCTAGCGGACACGGATGAAGAGATTGATGAACAGGAATTGGAAGCACATTACAGTTTCATGGAAAAGATTCAGGAGGTCTTACTAGAAGAATCCAGTTCAACTGAACAGCCATTGGAACAGGTACAAAACAATGATGAAAATAATGTGTTTGCCAATGAAAGATAACATTCTGAGAATAATACTGCAGAATGTACTGATGAGCGTGTTGCGCTTGCTAATTTAATTGTAAACTTAACTCTTGATACTGAGGAAAACAAAACGATTTTAAAGCAATTAAAGAAAGCAAACGCATCATTGACTCAAGAACTAGAGGAGTGCAAAACTAACCTTGATGAGACTAGTAGGGCTTTAGGGGAGGCTACTAGTTGTCGGGATAGTTGTCTTACTACACTTCAGAACAAACATAATGAGCTTGAGAAGTACATAGCCTTTAATGACCGGACGATTGATTATGACATTCTTCAAACAAAGTTAAATGTAACTCTAAGACTATTAGCTCGTAAAGACATTGACATAAAAGAAGGTTTAAAAACTAAAACCTATGAAATTTCAGTTGTCAATCAAAAACACGATGAGTTAATAAAAAGGAGTCTTTTAACAAAGTCACAATTTGAAGGTAAACTCAAAGAGAAAAGTAAGGTCATTTCAGATTTAAAGGTTAAGGAAGAAAAAGATATTGACAAGATGATTGAAATAGACAAACAATTAAATTTTTTGAATGAAATTGTTTACACTCGTAATCAGTCAATTCAGACCATTCATATGTTAGCACCCAAATGCTTGACATATAATGGTAGACCAACCTTTGCTAATACAAGGTACCTCAAGAAAGCTCAATCTGAAAAGTCTTGTTTGTATGAGATCCCATATGATACTTCTGATCTTGCAAACAGATTTGCCCCCCATAGGGAAGAGACCATGACTCTTGCAAATGAAAGTAGATCAAAATTGAATAAAGATTATGTTAAACCATATGATTACGCAAGACAGAATAGTCTTTATGAAAATTTTAAAGCACCCTCACTGAAGTATCTTTATCAGTTGGAACGCGCAAAAGAAGTTAGGAAGACAATGTGGAGAAAACCGTTTGTTAGAACAAAACCAAACATTGCTAAAAACATTGTCTTTCTACCCGTTTCGAAATCCATTAGTAAAAGTAGACACGTTTTTAACGACATGACATTTAACACCAATCAATTTAGAGAAATTGTTGATCAAGCTTGGTTTAAACATACTAGTGATTATTTTTGGGTGCCAACTGCTAAAGATATGGAAGTTTTGATAAAAACCTTATTAATGCCTCTTTCTATAAAAACTCAAAACGATAGTTTTCGTTTTGAACATGAAATTAAAACGGAAATGCATGAAGATTATGAGTACGTTAAATCCCTTGAAAAAGAGGTTGACGAACTTGAATCTGAAAAGGCTGATTTTTCAAACATATATGATCTACTTCTCGAAGAGTGTGTGTCTAAAGATGTTACATGTTCATATTTGCATTCTCTGTCTGATTTAAATGCTTATGCTGAATTACAATGCTTGTATCTTTATAAAGTCAAAGAATGTGAATGTCTTGCACAAAAGCTTTCAAAACAAACTGAATCTGTTAATAAAGAAGTTCATAATAAAATTTTAAAGAGTTTTGCTAAACTTGAAAACCACTCGATTTCTCTTGAACTTGCTTTACAACAATGTAAAGAACAAATGAAAAACAACTCAGTTTGCAAAGAAAACGGATCAAATGTATTTCGAAAAGAACGTGAACAATATCATGAAATATAGGATTTGAAAGCTCAAATGCAAGACAAGAACATAGCCATCAGTGAGTTAAAGAAACTCATTGAGAAATGAAAAGGAACGTATATGGAAACTCAGTTTGATAAACCATCTGTTATTCGACAACCAAATGCTCAACGGATTCCAAAACCATCAGTTTTAGGAAAACCGACTCCTTTTTCAAATTCTCCTAAAATAAGAAGTTTTCAAAAGAAACAGTCGATTAATAACACTAATGTGTCGGATGGTTTGTTTAAACAAGTCACTCAACAGAATTTGCCTCAGAATAGAAAACAACCAGAAATACACTCGAATGTGCTTAAACCAGCAATGTATAAAATTGCCAATACCACAACACAAACTAGAACACCACAGTTGCCTCATGCTTCAAGGAATACTAATCCTCACGTGTCTAAATCTACAGGAGTGAATCACTATACTAGTGTTAGCAGACCATAGCTTAAG
>BQNB010167549.1:0-12735 GCA_026074375.1 Tanacetum coccineum
GTTATGAATGTGTATAACTCGCCTAGGCATATGTGTATAGTTCGCCTAGGTATACTTCGCCTAGGCAAAATTCAAACCAACATATTTACACCTTTTCAAGCATTAATATTATCACGAACATGATCATATAGCATTGGTGATTTATTCTAACACATTTAACTCATGAATTAACCAAAAAAATCTTGACTTATGACTTGTTCGACTCATATGAACACGAAAAACCCAAATAATCAAACCTTTTGAAGTTAAACTTTCAAAATCTCAAGCAAACACTCACAAACACTTAATGTATCATACTTAAACATAAACCCATTAACTTTTTCAAGTTTTTGACACATTTCACATTAGTTCGAAATCTAGACCCTTATAGGACCAAAACCCCTCAATCAATTTTAGATTTTATCCACTTTTTAATGAGACAAAATTTCAATCAATTTTTTAGGGTTTTTCGAGTGAATAGTCACGACTAGATTAGATATATGGGTGTATAAGCATTATAACATGAATACCTCTTGATTACACAAAGACTGAACGAGTTCTTGAAGGTCTTAAAAAATCAACAATGGTGTTTTTGTTTGTTATGTGTGATACGTGAGAAAGAAAGAGACGGGTGAGGGGGTGTTTCTGTTTAAAACTTTTGGGTTTTGGCATAAATGCCCCCCTAAGGTTTACTAAGACTTTCATTTTCCTAATAAACTTTTTAAGGCTTAAAGTATTTCCCCAATTGACAATACTAGTCCCTAAGGTTTAGCTATCAAGAATAAGTCTCACATTTTGCCATAATACCCCTAAAGGATTAAACACATAACAAATAAAGCCCGATTGAGTTAAAATTAATTAACTCCCCTTTAATTATTCACCCGTTATTGTTTAAAATCGTTTCCTTTTATCACAAATTGATTTTATGAAGAAGATATTTGACATTTTCCCCCCTCAAACAATGACCCATTTTCTATTTAAAGAGTTGTAGTCGTTGTTTGAGTGGTCAAATGTCTTTGAAAATGATTTTTCAGATGAAACCAAAAGATGATTATATTATTTTTTGAAAATCAACAATATAGAAAATAAGATTTCTCTTATTATATCACATAAGCGCACTGACACGTACACTTATGGAATATAGGAAGCACGAGTTGTGATGCAAAGTAATCATAAGCCTTTACATGGTCATAAAGTAGACCATGCCCGAGAATAAATTCCCGTTGAGATGTCAAGTTTTCTTTTTGAAATACTTGCCTTTAAGATGATGACCGGGTTGCTATCAGAAATAATAGCAAGCCATTTTTGGCATGTTTTAAAAGCTTTTGAACATCTGCTCGAACTTCATTTACAGCCTCATATCATTATTAAATAACATTTCTAAGGCTGTAGATATTATCGATTTTCAGAAGACATGCCAGAGATACATATTTTTATCTTTTTCTGATTTTTTAATTTTGTATTTTGTTTTTATAAAATTTTATAAAAATTGAAAAATCTTTTTGAGTTTTTGTGATTTTATATATATACATATTATACAAAAGATATAAGAATATGTACCACCACTATTCTTCAGCTTCATCTGCCAGTTCTTTCAGAGTCTCAGGAGTAAAACGTCTCATCCCTAGCTTGTAAATAAGGAATTCAATTCTTTCTCGACATAGAGCCTTGGTGAAGATGTCTGCCAACTGATATTCTGTTCTGACAAAGTAAAGCTCGACGACTCCATTCTCTACTTGCTCTTTTATGAAGTGATATTTGATGTCGATATGCTTTGATCGAGAATGTTGAACATTGTTACAGCATAAGGCAATGCGTTTTTGTTATCACAGATACATTAGAATTTTATTGATCCAAGGCCATAGTTCCAATAAGTTGTGATATATCCTAAGGACTTGAGCACACAGCTCCGGATACAAGGCTATTTATTCAACTTCCGTACTGATATTGCAGCGCTGTTCTGACTTTTTGATGACCAACAAACAAGTCTGTCTCCCACAATTGCATAACTTCCAGAATGGTTATACGTCTTGTATCTTGACAACCCGCGAATCCGAATCTGCAAATGCTATTAGACATATGCATATCCTTCGAATACCATAGTCCCCGATTGACGGTTCCTCTTAGATATCGAAAGATTCTTTTTATAGCATGTAGGTGCTTTTCGATAGGACGAGCATGATACCGAGCACACATACAGACATCATATACCAGGTTTGGTCTACTGGATGTTAGATACATAAGGGTGCCAACCATGCCACGATAATGTATAGGATCAACGGCTTTCCCTTGTGTATCCTCATCTAGTTTAGATTTCTTCACCATTGGAGTATCCACTAGGTTACACGATTCCATTCCGTATTTCTTAAGTGATTCTAGAGCATATATTGATTGGTTAAAAAAGATGCCTCTGGGACTCTATGAAATCTGTAGTCCTACAAAAAAATGATATTTTCCGCATCATCGACATCTTGAATTTGGAACACATTATCTCAGAAAACTTATCACATAGTTTAGTAGTAGTAGAGGCAAAAATAATATCGTCAACATAAATTTGTACCAGGAGGATATCTTTGCCTTTTCTACTGATGAACAATGTGGGATCAACCGTGCCTTTAGAGAATCCTTGGGATAGCAGAAACGATGACAATAGATCATACCACGCGCGTGGAGCCTGTTTTAACCCATATAGAACTTTCTTCAGTCTGTGCACGTGATTAGGATTTTCTGGATCTACAAATCCATCTGGTTGGCTAACGTGACTTCTTCATGCAAAATACCATTCAAAAAAGCTGTTAGGAATTATTATAAACAGACTTAAGTCTGCTAGTTATAGTGTTAAGTCTGGTAGACATAGTTAAGTCTGACAGTACTAAGTTAAGTCTGACAGTACTATAGTTAGTACTGATCTTGTCTAGTTAAGTCTGTTTATGTAACAAAATAGTTATCTTAATAGTTATCTCCCTAATTCATCCAATTTGACCTTATATATCCATTTTAAATTAATAACCATCACTTTATCTGGATGAGGAACGACTTCCTAGACTTCAAGACGTTCGAATTCATGTAGCTCTTCTTGCATTGCCTCAATCCAGCATGACTGAGTTAGTGCATGTTTGTACGTTTTAGGTTCAACTGAAGTTAGGAAGGCATCATAGTAGCTGATGACATCAAATAACGTCTATTTTATAGCATCATTTATCCTATGTAATTAACCTATATTATATGAGTATTTCAAAGAATTGTTACTTAATCGTTTATATTTGAGAATTGCAGTAATTATGGAGTACTTGGTGAAACTTGACTAAAAGGCACGCATTCTAGAGCTTAAACGAAGATATTTTGAAGATTACTGTTCTGACAACTAATACGCCGTATCCATCAAGGAAGATACGGCGTATCTGTGCCTGCACTCACCAAAGACCATGAAGGAAACATGATCAATACGCCGTATTAGAGATATAGTATGTAAATATTCTGGAAGATATCAAACGTGGCCCCTACTCCAAGAAACCCTAAATACGCCGTATCCAAGACATTGGATACGCCATATCGAACCGACTCCAGACCCTATAAATAGAAAACTCAAAAATGAGTTTTAAGTGTGCTAAATCATATTATCGATACCAAAGCCACCAAGTCCGATTTCTAGAAGATCAATGAAGCCAACAAGGTCCTGAAAAGTGGTATAATCAATGGGAAAACTCTTGTAATCTCTACACTCCACTATACGTGTTCGGTTAGCATTATGTTTAATCGTTCATCTATGATTTCGTGTATTGTTACAATGACTATTGGCTAATACCTTTAGGTATTAGCCATGTTTATGATAATATAATGTTTTGATTTGTCTTTATATCGATTGTTCTTTATTCGTTGCATGTTGATTATGTTTATCACTTCATACCCGTTTATGTGCTTAATTATGTGTTTTCCATATCATTCAACTGGATCTAGTCCTACATATTTAATGCGCTGCAACTTCGATGTTGTTTGGGCGTAGGCTAAGAGTCCGGGATAGAAACATATAACGCTTATTCATATAGCTAGAATATTTAGGATAATAAAAAAACCCCCCCCCCCCCCCCCCCTCAATCCCCCCCACCCACCCCCCCCCCCCCCCCCCCCAACCCACCCCCCCCCCCCCCCCCACCCCCCCACACCCCCCCCAACCCCCCCCCCCCCCCCCCCCCCCCCCCCCCCCCCCCCCCCCCCCCCCCCCCCCCCCCCCCCCCCCCCCCATGAAAAAAAAAAATCACCAATAAAAAGCCTTGTTTTGATCTATGGTTAAGTGGATAGGTATACTAAGCTGGTGACTTAGGATTACACGTAACGTCCTGTTTCCATAGGTAGTTAAGTGGGCGTGGACTACTAGTATATGAATTTCCATTAAGCAGTAAGTTGGTAAAGCCTCCATGAGCTAGGATTCAATATAACCACCAATATAGTTTCCTAGATAAATTATAATCAACGGTGTGAGCTTTATGCGGGTTTAGGTTAATTGTAAGGATTAACTAGCAATAAATCTCGAGTCTAGGGAGAAGATCCACCTAAATTTAGAATGATATACCATCAACGAATTAATACAATCATTGCATGAATAGACAATTAAGGCATGTTATTAGATTAAACTGGCTAATACGTTTTCCTCACATTGGATTGCTTCCTAATCTTTTGTTAATCATTTGTGTGCGTTATTTGTCATCACCTTAGGATAATTAGAACTAAACTCGTGCCAGTCTTTCATGCTTAAAACCTCCCTTTGCGTTAGCTTGGGTTTAATTAGATTAGCTTAGTACTAAACCTAGATAAATAAAATACCAGTAGAATTAAGAATTAACTTCCACTCTTAATGTTCAACACCATACTTACCAACGAAGCTACATCTGATTAGGTACACTGCCCGTTAGTGTTATTTTTAGGTATAGTCGGCTAAATATAAATGTAAAACTTGATAATAATTAGTAACTACACACAACGACACATCAGTAGCAGAACAGGGCTTGTTCGTGTAGTTGAAGTCTTGTAGAAACGGGTCTGGAAGGGTCACCAATTATGTTTTGTAACTGATGATCTTTTGTTAATTTACTGAGGTGTTATGAGATTGGAGCGTCTGAGTGCACAGTAGTAGAGATAACATCCGATGATGAGGATTCTTCAGAAATAGTTTCTGGAATTGGAATGCCAAAATAAGAATCTTTACTCATACGTGCGACCTCAAGATCATGCGACTCTTCTTCAGTACTGAGAGGAATTATTTAGGATTGTGATTGTGGAGTGGTTTATGAGGTACTTGGTGAGGGTGCATCTTGATCAATAGTTGTTAAGGAAGGTGAACCGGTTGACTCAACAGGAGCTGGAGCTTCTTATATAGGAGCTGGAGAGGCAACGCTAGCTGGAGGAGAGAATAACTCATCAAACACTGGTTGAAACACAAGATCCCATTCATGCCTCGATGGTGGTACAAACGGTGCTAAAGGAGGAGGGTTTGGAACGAGTCCTGAACTGGGTGTTGCAGGAGTCATACGTTGAAGTCCGGGTCCTAAACTGCTTTGTTCAGAAGCCATAGCCGTCAGCTCATCAAAATCGACATGGATGGTTTTGATTATTTTTTGGGTACGTCAGTTGTAAATACGGCAAGCTTTTTTCTTGGGTGCATATCCAATTAAAATACCTATATCAGCTTTAGCTTGAAGTTTGCCCAAATTCTCACTATCATTTTTTGGGTAGCAAAGTGCACCAAAAACGTGAAGGTATGATAAATTGGGTTTTCTATCATGTAGGAGCTCATAAGGAGTTATTCCATGGCGACGTCGTATAATGGATCGGTTTTGGGTGCATCATGCGGTAGCAACTTCTTCGGCTCATAGAAATAAAGGAGCTTTTGCATAGATTAACATTGTTCGAGCGGCTTCAACAAGAGTATGATTTTTCCTTTCAACAACACCATTTTGTTGTAGAGTTAGCGCAACCGATGTTTCGTGAGAGATGCCAGCCTGTTCATAGTAGTATCGAGGAGTTTGATTAACTAAACTCAGTTCTATTATCTGTACGTATTGTTCTTACAACTTCATTCACAATCTTCACTTTTATCAATTCAGAAAATTGAATATAAAATCTAGGAGCATTCATTCTTTTGATGCTAGAACTGCACCCATGTGAACCGAGAGTAATCTCCATAATGAAGAGGATTTACTTTTTCCATTTACACTTGCAACACGCATAGGCCCACAAAGATCTATGTGTAGAAGATATAGTTTTTCTTGATTGGTGTCTTTTAGATTCTGTTTTAAGTGATTGTTTCTTGCTTTTTCATGGCACATGCAGAACACAAATTAGTCCTTTTCAAATTTGAGTCTGGGAATACCACGTACTAGATCGTGTCTGGCCAAATGATTAATAGCACCAAAATTCAAATGAGACAGACGACGATGCTATAACCATGACTTAGTCTTTGTAGCTTTTGACAAGAGACATATAAGAGATAGACGTTTTTTTTTTCATATCATATTCCCCAATGGACAAACGAGTAAAGGTTATTTCTCGAGATCCTAAGAGTAAATCAACACCTTCCAGATTACAAACAAAGCATGTGTGTTTTTGCGAATAGATACTTCAAGATCTGAGTCGCAGAATTGACCAACTGAGAATAGATTGTGTCTTAGTCCTTCCGCATAATAAACCCTTAAAATTGTGACGTTCCCTATCTGATAATCACCATATCCCATAATCTTCGCAACTTGGTCGTTATCGAATTTGACAGTACCGAGAAATTTATAAACAAAATTGGTGAGCTGAGTGTAACATTTCACATTTTCAGGCCATTTATGACTTCGATTATTCAATTATTTATTTTTAGACTTTTGCGCGTTTACTTTTAATTTTTATCATTAAGCTAAATCGCGTAAACTAAAAATGATCATTTAACATAAACAGGCATCAAACAATTAAATGTCTACGTCAAGTAAGTGTTATAAAGTTATTAGAATGATAATATATAACTTTACGCTTTTAATTTTTATTGGTTGCGTAAAACGTTTACGTAACGCAATAAAACTACACTTTTGCATGCATAGTAAACCATAAACCCATCTACACTTCAACAAATACCCACTAATACCCACAATACTCAAAAATCTCATAAAACCTTGCCTAATTTAGTCCCTAAACTAAAATTGTACATATCTTACACATATACTTGAAATTAAATCCCTACACCTCCACTAACTTGTATAAACAACAATTTCCTTTATCCTTTGGATCAAAACCATAAACTAGCATCACTTTGGTCTCCCCTTTTTCTTTCTTGTGACCGGATATAGTGAAGGCAAAGGAGCGGACAAGAACAAGCATGTAAGACATGTCAATTCATTCTTACACAATGGATGATCCAACCAAACATGTCTCCTAGACCTAGTATGTACTTAAAGAGTTAAAAACTCATTTTGTTTCCCCTTTTGAACCTCATAACCGGACACAACCATACTAGCACCAAAAACCATTTGTAAGTTTCACAAAGAGTGGTTTTACTTCCATGTTTAGCTATAAATAGATGCCATAAAGTAGTAGTATCACACACACATCATTTGCAAGCATAAAACTCAAAGTATTCTCTCTTACACACATCTAAACACACAGCTCACTCTTCACACATACATATATTTATAGTTTTTGATTTCTAAGCTATTACACGTGTTCAAGGGTTATTGTTAATCATATACAAGGTGTCTTGGAAGCTTGGTTTGTTAATTAAAGGGGTTAAGCAAGAAGGAAAGTCAAATTAGGGTTTCTTTGAAATTAGGGTGTTTATAGCTCATTTTTGAATTAGGATTTAGATCAAAAGGGTTTGATCTTGTTCATCACTCATCATACACTCATCTAAGGTTTACCTAAGACCCTAATCTTTTCAATATGTTAATTTCATGTTTTATATAATTGTGTATAGTTAAATCATTACCTAAGTTTATTTTATGAAGTTATAAAATAAAAACATGTACATACATACATGAATTGCTTTTATTTTATGGTTAAGATGATGTTTAAAATATGTTAATATGTTTAAAACAAGGATTTACAAGCAATGGGTAATTATTTGTTAAGTTATGAATATTTGTTTAATTATAAAATTTATAGAATTAAATAAATGTATTGGACATTTTCTTGGACACTATGGACACAATATGATGGAAATCATGTAGAGGACTTAATTTATACACAAGGGATGTTAATTTATAAATTAGAGGACATGTGGTATTTTATTTAAGTTAAAAAGTACATAAATCAAGTTTATATAATTAATTACATAAATCTTTAAAACTTACTGTTTAAACTTGAAGAATAAGATATTTATTTTATATTTTATAAAAATAGTGGTTCTCATAAGGAGTAAGCATGTAAAGAACTCGAAAATCCGAATTATAACGAAGAAGTTACGGAATTTGCAAGATTATGCGTAAAAGTGTTTTTATAAAAGTATTTTTATAAAAACTATAAAATTTAGAACCTGATAAAAATGGAAACTTATTTTTTTGATAAAGTAAAATTTACGAGGATTTCAAAACTATAAGGTACATTAAAAACGGATTTAAAATGAAGAAGATACGCTATTAACAAGTTTACGATAAAAAGTATTTTTATAAAAGTACGCTACTGTTCATTACAGTGGGCTGTTGGGAAATAATTTTTTTGGATAGAGCTTTTAATTATGAAGACGTGGACATAAGAATCACTAAAAACCGAATTAAAACGAATGAGATACAATTAATATACGATTTCGATAATTAAAATTTATAAAAAGTATTTTTATAAATTTTCACTTACTGTTACTGTTCATAATAGTACATACCAACATAATAACTGTAAAATTTGATTTTATTTTTCAAATACGATTCCATACATATAAGGAACGTTAAAAACGAGATTAAAACGAGAAAGATACGACGTTTTTACTAAAAGTGATATTTATAAACGTTTTTAAATATATATATATTATCTCAAACAATTAAATTATTTATATAATGAAATTATATAAATAATACATCAAGTATTTTTGGAAAAGAACAAATTGTTGGACAAGTATATCATTTTTTCAAT
The DNA here is from genome assembly GCA_026074375.1 of Tanacetum coccineum. Classification (NCBI taxonomy): domain Eukaryota; kingdom Viridiplantae; phylum Streptophyta; class Magnoliopsida; order Asterales; family Asteraceae; genus Tanacetum; species Tanacetum coccineum. The sequence goes on from BQNB010167549.1 coordinate 9,073, forward strand.
TACAAATACATGTACATTTATTTTACATGTACAAATAAAATTGTTTAATTTTATAAATTAAACAAACACTTTTAGATGGTGATGTAACTATATAGAATTATATGTGGCATTAGTTGTTCAAAGTACATAGTACTCATACAATCTATATTTAATTAGGTTGCCTTTGGACTTCGCTTGTCGATTTCACTCCCCTTCCCATGATTTATTTCATTCACTTTATTTACTAAGGTGAGTTCATAGCCCCATGTTTTACTATATCAATAATTTACAACTTTTGGGGTAAGAAACATGCATTGTTTTACGATTGGATGCAAGTGTATATTTTTACATGATTACGTGTTTGCCTATGTAGCGATAACCCTCTGAGCCTATTATCATGAACTGTCAATTACTTTGTGTGAGCGTGAATGTTATAAATAGATCTATTTGGGATTGACATACCCGTTTGGGTGAGTAGCGCTCACTGTGCCAGTTTACCGGACAACGGACGTATACCATGTTGGATTTGGGATGTTGCGGGTTAGAACATCATCAAGGGCAATGTTGGCAATTTATATTGCAATTCATACATGTCGAACTTCAGTTTCATGAGCTTAAGGAAACGTAATTACTTTTTGTGATGTTTGCATTTGTTGCATTATCACGGGGAAAATCTTGCGGTCCTACATTATATTTTACATAAACCTATGAATTCACCAACTTTATGTTGACGTTTTAAAGCATGTTTTCTTAGGTCAATGAGGCACAAGGTGCTAAGGATACATTGGGGATACTCTTTTGGGGAGTCATGCATAAAAGATTTGGAGTCATTACACCTTGGGATATTTGTTATGATCTAAAATCTTTGTTAACTAAATGTTGAACAAATTAACCCGTTGTGCTTTGTATTAAACAATTTCAATAAATCTAATGTATCGTATATCAAACGACTCTTTTAGAGGGCGTTCTCATATCTTGTGCTATTGATCTATGATGTAACGCTCCCGGACTCATTATTCCACTGCGACCCTATTTGGGGGTGTTACACCAACCCCTACCCGAACCACGGATTTATTATACTTGGTTTGGACCAACCCGGCGGTTGTTTGTGTGGGTTATTAGTTTGTTTCACGGGTCTTTCCTCTCTCGCCCTAAATCTGCTCCATCTTTTCGACCCAACCTTCATTAATTTCCCACTAACTCCATGGTGATTAATTTACCACTAACTATGGTGGTTCATTGCATGATTTCCAACTGTGTTTTAACGCTTACGTTGGTATATTGATAACATCAAATAGTTAATAATTTTTAGCATCAAATTCCCAATGAAAATGCTTATAATTATGTTATAAATGTCTGAAAACACTACTTAATTGCTTATATTTAGTTTTCAGAAGAAATGTGAGCATTTAAGCAAAAGACGCGTGATTTGGATGTGGAAATCATTCAAGTAAAGAGTTCAAGGCTAGTTACAGCGTAACAACCCCAAAGGGATTACACCGTAACAAAGATTAATGAAGAAATGAGTCAGCACTACCTTTACAACGTAAAAGCTTCGTCATCATTACGCCGTAACACATCTCATAGAAGAAGGATGACTCATCCGTGTTAGCATTACGGCGTAACATGCACTATATGGTTACGCCATAACAAGAATTAAGCCTGCAAAAGAGAAGTCCAACTCAGCATGGTTATGGCGTAACACCTTCATAATGGTTACGCCGTAACATAGTCGATACCTATAAAAAGAGGGCTTGGACGGCTCATTCAGCATCACTCACTTCACCTCTTCACCCTATAGTACCAAGAGGAGAACAAGGCCTCTAGAAGACGAATCATTCCACCAGAAGTTCAAGGGATGATCACTGCACTTCATTTTAGCATTAAGCATTTGAAAAATCAGTTTGTAAGAATTATGAATTATCAATCCAAGATTTCTTCATTTATTTCTTGTATTACTGTTGCTATGTGTAGAAAACTAGAAGGGGGAGGGGGGGGGGTTGAATAGTTTACCAGTTAATTTGACCGTTTTAAAACTTTGCTTATAAAATGCTTTTATTCGAGTTGTATGCTAATCAATCAATAATATGAATCACAACTAAACTATCTAATGTAATAAACTAAGTAAACAATAACAATATAGAGAGATAGAGAAATAAACCATCAAACCAAGACACCAAGATTTATAGTGGTTCGACAAGGAAGTACCTCTTCGTTTCTACTCTACTCCCTGAGTACTCCACTCGAGATTTCACTATGTCAACAAGCTCCCTTTAGGCGGAGAAAACTGTTTACATATCGCTTACTTTCTTTTCCGACACTAAGCTAGATGTCGAGTCCTAATCTTAGCTAGAACCAATCTAAGACTTCACTAAAACTTTACACACTCACAAGATATATACTCTTGGATTGACACACAATCTAAATCACAAATACACAATTTACACAATTGGATCTACACACAATCCAATTTATACAACAACACAAAATTAATATAATAAAGACTTGTGATCTTGAGGAGGAAAAATGAGATCACTTAATAACAATTTGTATGTAGAAGAATACGATTGTTCTTCTCTTGCACTTGATTAGAAGAAGAAGGGAGGAAGAAAGAATTAATCACTTGAAACAAGATTAAGGTATGTTAGTAATTAAGATATGTGTTTTAGAAAGAAAGAAGAGAGAAATGTAGATCTGAGAAAATTTGTGGCAAGAGGTTCTGTTTTTCAGATGGGGTGGCCCAGTATTTATAGGAGACAAAAAGAGCCGTTGTGCTGCGGCGGTCCCGGCGGTCCCAAATATATTAGGGGGCCGCCATAGACTACACTCCTCTTTTTGTCTTTTTGTAGGGAATGTGTTATCTGTTTTAGAACCTTCCATTTTGAGGGGAAAATCTGATTTCTAATTTATTATTTTAATAATACATTTCTTTTATAAATAAATATTTTGTTTTTATATTTTTATAAAAACACTTTTGTAGAAATGTAAGGTTTAAGAAAAATATTTTCTTAATCACTAATCATGTTTAATGATTTGTTTATCTATACCTTAAGTGATTAATCTTATAAATAGAATTTTACAGTTCGTAATTTATAAACGTTTATTTTTATCGTAAACGTTTTTACATTTTGTTATCATCAAAACATTGAGAGGTCGAAAAATATAAATAACATTTTAGACATTATTTGTATTAACACTATGAGTGGGCCTAGTCATGTATTTACTGTTGTTATGATTGTCATTTCCTGTTTAATTTCAGTTTTATTGGATATCCTTATAGCCTTTCATTGATCCCTGTGTTTTGGCTTGGATCTTATTAGTCCTGTTATTAGACTTACCGGTTGAACATGGGATTAGTGGGGTACTAGCGTAGATTGGCACCTATCCCTAGTGTAGGAATTAAACATATTACCGCCTTGGTCACATTAAACACTTAAAAAGCACAGGAACTCGTTCAGAGAGGGCTAATAAACTGTATAGATTATATAATTGGTCTTAAAGATAGTTGGGTATTAACCACTATAAACTTGGATGCCCTGCCCGTGTGATCCTAGGGGAATTAGGATCGCAGAGTAAGTATAGGAAAAACCTCAAATGCCAATTCGGGTCTGTCGATATTAGATCCATCAATGAAACTTGTAATTGAGCATTGCACAGGAAAACATAATCATAACAGTAATAATG
>BQNB010167551.1:0-11938 GCA_026074375.1 Tanacetum coccineum
TACATTTTGTTATTATCAAAACGTTGAGAGGTCGAAAAATATAAATAACATTTTAAGACATTATTTGTATTAACAATATCCCCCTTTTTTATAATGAAAAAATATAAACTCATCTTAAATAAATTTAAAGATGTCAAATTATTAAACGAGTTATGTTCTATTTCTCCCCCTTTTGTCGAATTAAAAAAGAATGATCGTCGAGTTGTTGAAGGAAGAAAGAATTCGATGATATCAAGACTCCCCCTTGATGTATGCTCCCCCCTGTTCGGGGCACCAAGGGATCGATCTTACGAAAATTGTTTTGCTACAAAACAAAGTTAGAAGTACAAATGCAAGACAAATATCTTTCAATTTAACACATTGTATTCAATTTAACAAAAGAAGAGTTTATTCAACCAACAAGAAACTCATACAGTAGCATATCCAACTAATACATTCAACATAAAATTTAAAAACTAGATCTTAATAAGATCTAAGACACACTCATAAAGACATAATAAGACATAGATCTACACTAGTTGATTCTTGAAAGGTAGAAGATGCTATAATTAAAATATGAGAGAGAAATTATTTAGGAAGATTAATCATGTAGGAATGATTAATTAAAGAGGGAAAAAGAAGGAGTTGGTGAAACATGATTTGGAGGGATAACGAATGGAGGGAGGGGACAGGTTAGAAGATAGTGAATGAAGTTGATTTCATTTCTCAAAGAATGGAATTGGTATCTAGAAAACTTGCAACAATGACAAAAACTTGTGTGAAATTCAACTTGAGCATGAGAAGGAGGATGAATTTGTGGTGGTGGTGATGAAGGTGGTGCATGAATGTAGGCATTGGATGGATTAGTGTGTGAATCAAGAATGGTGGAAATGTTGTCGAGTTGGTTAACCATTTGATCTCTTAAGGGATTGTAGGATGGTGGTGAAGGAGATTATAAGTAGACTCTTGGAGGAAGAGAATGTGAGTCATTTTGGGAAGGAGGTGATGATTTTGGAGTGGATGGTTTTGCGTTTTCCATATTGTCTTACCGTATGCTTGGTTTTCTAGAGATAGGTTGGAATTGGTGGTTTGAGCACAGTCATTGAGATTGAAGAAGGAATTAGGATGAAGAAGGTGAGGGTGGTAGTGATGGTATGAGAATTTGATGATTTTAATTATGGAAAGGAATAGTTATAACATGGCAAAAGATGGTTTTGGATGGAGTGAGGAATGCCAAAACGGTTTTTGCTAAATAGGGAATATGAACATTCTTGAGAATGTAGGTAGGAGGTTAAAGATACAGAAAAAGAGGCAAACTCAAAATTTTCGTTCCCCCTGGCGGCGGCGGTCCCATATCACCAGGCGGTCCCAAATATATTGGGGGGCCGCCGGGTATTTAAGGGGCCGTTTTCTGGAAGAATGAAAATTTCCAGTTTTTTTTTCTTAAGTCAAGTGATTTTAACATCTACCAAATTCAAGAATCAACTAATTCAAGCAATGATATGTACTCCTAAACTAGCATACAAATCATTTAGCGAGTAGTGGCATTGTTCGCATATCATATATGTTATTCATAAAGTTTGCTAATCATAGAACGTTGGAGAAAATCATCCAAGTCAAATGCAATTGTCATTTTCTATTCCTAGTCCTAATAATATATTAAAAGACATAATGTATTAAACACGAAAGATCATAATAATAATAATAATAATAATAGTCTCTTACTAAGTATGCCAACATGTTCACTTCCGTTTCCACCCATCATGTTCTTGAGAGCTTGTCCAATTGACCTTAACCCTTCCCGGTGAGCATCTCGTTGTTGGGTTTGAAGATTAATAGTTTCAGAGAGATGGGTGTTCAAGTAATGACTTTCATGAGGAGGGTTTTGACAGACTCTAGAGACAACATTGGACGATGAGAATATGTTTTGGGAAGGAGATGAATAGTTAGATTGAAATGATTCATCGTCATTTTCATTAAGGGTATCATCCAACGGATGAGATGAGGATGGATGATTTAAAGTGGTGGAGGAGGAGCTAGCATTTGATTCACGAGGTCTTTTCTTGCCACGATCCGATCGCGTCTTTCGCTCATAATGAGGAGCGAGGGGATGCATGACTCGATCATGTGAGATGTAGCGATCAATTGCTAGCTCAGGAAAGACGGACACAACATGTTTGAACAATCTAGTCAAAAGCATTCCATAAGGTAAGAGTTCCTTAGGTTTGCTTCGAGTCTTTTCCATTCTTTTGAGAATGAAGAATGCTAGATTGTATCGAGTGGAGGTTTCAATGCAATAAAGCATATGACAAAGATACGCAGAGACATGATCCTTATGACCTCCTAGACAAATGATGTTTTCACGAATGATATCAACCCATGGTTTCATATGAGGTTGAATTTCGCGAGTTAAGATTTCGTTTTTGTCGACGACAATGGTTTTCTTGTTTTTAGTACGAGTGACTTGACCTTGTCGAGGAATTTGAATGAAAGACTTGACGACACTTAGAGACGGAGGAGTGGTTTTATAACGACCTTTACTAGGAACACTTATTGACAAGTAGTCGAGTGACCACATGTCGGTGTGTGACACTTGACCTTTGAACGTTATTATTAATATTTGACCAAATTCCTCAAGAGTGAGAAAAATGACTTACTTTGTATAACAAAGTTGACACAAAATGACCGTGGAGTTTTTATTCAAAAGTTAGTTGACTATAGAAATCACGGAGAACAAAACGAGAACAATTTGTTCGTTTATGTTCAACAAACAATTAAAATCAATTGACTCAAACTTAGCACGTGATATGTGATGAGGTGTCATTTTATACACTTTTGCAGGGTCATTTAACCCCCAAAATCGTGTGTTTATGCCCAAAATAGGTACTTAATCATTCATTTTCAGGTATTTCGCATTTGGAAGACATTTGGATGAATTACACGTGACTTGGGCTCATTTGGAGAAACAACGGACGAGATTACAAACCAACACCAAGACTCTTGAAGATTTGTGCTCATAGAGCCTGGAGACGGTGTCACAAGCCATACATGACGCCGTCACAACTCATCAAGTGACGACGTCACATGTTTCAAGACGGCGTCAACCCGCACTGACTCAAACGCAGATCTAGAAGAATCATTTTACGACGGCGTCACGATTAAGACGCGATGCCGTCACGTCGATTTTCTTATATATACAAACCGGAATTTAGGGTTTTGAGTGTGTAACTTTAGAATAAAAAGAGGGTACGAACCCTAGTTTGTTTAGCAGCTGTAGGAGATGATTTTAGGGCCTAAAAAGCCTATTGTACCTCTTCCAATTCATGTTTTAATCAAGTAAGGTTTACTTAATCATTCAATATGTCTGTGTTGTGTGATTTATTTCTCTTGCTTTATTCTTAACATGCTTGGCTAAACCTCCTATTGTGTTTATTTATGATTGTATGAAACCTAGAATGTAGATCTTAGTTGTGTTGCTTCTTGTGATGGATGTGCACGTTAGGTCTTGAAAAACCAGCTTTTGTCTGCATCGCTGTTGATATGTCTAGGGAAACGTGATTGTGTAGAAAGGATACCATCGGGTAACAGTCTTCATACTACCTTGCCCCCTAATATGGTTGATCCACTTTTAATGTATTTCACATGCACTTAGTAAACTCCTAGGGGCCGTGTAATAGTCTTCATACTACCTTGCACGTGCGTTGCTCTAGCGGCATACTAAGTAGACGGCGGGTTCGTGTAATTCGTTCATGCTTTAGGAAATAATTACATAGATCATCACAAGTGTGACAAGGCAACAATACTAGGAGAAGCAATCTAGGGAGTAATACATGATTAAATAGACACAATCTTTTATCTTATCGTTATCACCATTAGTTTAGATTACTATTTAGTTTAATAGCTAAAACCAAACCACTCTCTCTCAAATATATGATTTTACCTACTTTCATAAAATACAAAAATACAAAAAGAATCTTCCCTCAACCCTTAGGATTCTGTTAGACCGTGATCAAGCCTTCCCAACCTATTCCTCGAGTGAACGATAAACAACCCCGAGTCTTGCCCATACTACACTACAACGATTAGGTGCACTGCCTAGGGAGTTGTATAACTTCTCGTGTAGAAGTCATACGACAACCGCACATCAATCGGCTTTACCATCAAACTTGCCTAAGTGATCTATGGTATTAAGAATTATAACTAGACACCTAAATGGTCTCTTAAATCCTAAAGCTGGTTTTCTACCAAGAAAAAGATCATAAGGGGTCTTGTTATAAGGCTTAGTTACTAATACCCTATTTTGCACATAGTAAGCAGTATTAACTGCTTTAGCCCAAAAAGTAGTAGGTAGCTTAGAATGTTTCTATCCTAGTTGTTTTGAATTTATTCAATACAACTTAGCCTTATACAAGTTAAGCAAGATCTATTCTATTGGGATCAACACTGATCCTATTTATCCTCCAGGTTTCACACCAGTTAGTAAAAATATTAACAAAGGTGAACGTTCAGGATCATCCATTAATCAGGAAAAATCCATTCCAGAAAAGAAACAGTATCCTTCTCATAACATGGAGGCTTTATCTCAACGAACCACTAGTATTCCTATTACTGGAGGTTCTATTCTGGAAGGATGCTCAAAGAACATAGCTGAAATCATTGGCACTCAAGGAGATAGCAACGTTATTAGATGAATTTTATGTCATTAAATATTCAAGGTCTGGGACACAAGGACAAAAAGGGATGGTGTCAAGAATTGTGTAGGAATCATAAAATAAATTTTGTCGCTCTACAAGAAACAAATATAAAGAGTATTAATTCGTTTTCTATCAAGGCGTTGTGGGGAAATCTTGCATTTGATCATGCTATGAGTCCTTCTGTTGGTAATTCTGGAGGCATTCTATGTGTTTGGGATTCTTCTATGTTCATAAAAAAACATGTCTATTCTTCAGATTATTTTTTAGTTGTTATGGGTATTTGGGATCCTTCTTCCTCAAAACTTCTTATCATATCTGTATACTCTCATCAGGAGTTAATAGAGAAAAGAGAATTATGGGGATACTTACATTCACTGATCAATAGGTGGGATGGTGAAGTCGTGATTTTGGGAGATTTTAATGAAGTTCGGTCGGAACAAGAGAGGTTTAGCTCCTTATTTAATTCTCAGGGTGCTAGTGCATTTAATAATTTTATAGCTACGTCGGGTTTAATTGATCTTCCCTTGGGAGGTTATTCATACACATGGGCTCATAAATCGGCTTCTAAGATGAGCAAGCTAGATCGATTTCTTATTTCCAAAGGTCTAATGGTTTTGTTTCCACATCTTTCGGGTTTATGTCTAGATAGAAAACTATCTGATCATCGTCCAATCATTATGTGTGAATTGAATCTAGATTATGGTCCCACTCCTTTTCGTATATTTCATTCTTGGTTCAATTTGGAAGGTTTTGATAGTTTTGTGGAAGACTTGTGGCATTCTTTGAATATTACAGATTCAAATGCCTTAACTCGCTTGAAAAAGAAATTTTAGTTGCTTAAAAATGAAATCAAGTCTTGGGTCAAGCAGAATAAGAAGAAAATTAATAAAGCTAAATCTTCTGTCAATTGCAAACTTACGGAGCTGGATAAGATCATTGATCAAGGTGGAGGAAATGAAGAAGTTGTTAACTAACGAGCCTCATTATTAAAAGATCTCAATGATATAAATTCCATTGAAGTCTCGAAATTATCTCAAAAAGCTAAAGTTCGTTGGTCCATAGAGGGCGATGAAAACTCTAAATATTTTCAAGGGATTCTTAATAGTAAAAGATCTTAACTTGCCATACGCGGGATTCTTCTTGATGGTGATTGGATTGCAGACCCAAACAAGGTTAAATATAAATTTTATAATCACTTTTCCAGCTTATTCTCGGATCCTTCTTTCTCTCGTGTAAAGATTGATTTCCAGTTCCCTAATCGATTAAATTTAGACCAAGTTGAGGAGTTAGAATGTTCTACTTTATATGATGAGATCAAAAAGGCGGTTTGGGATTATGGTACAAACAAGTCTCCGGGTCCTGATGGTTTTGCTTTTGAATTCTATCGAAAATATTGGAATATTTTTGATCAAGAAATTGTGGCAGTGGTCTCTGAGTTCTTTGCCTCTGGTAAGTTCCCCCCGGGTTGTAACTCTACTTTTATTACTTTAATTCCTAAGATCCATGATGCTAAAGTTATTAAAGATTTTCGTCCTATAAGTCTCATCGGAAGCATATATAAAATTGTTGTAAAGATTATGGCTAACCGCTTGTGCTCAGTTATGCCGATTCTCATTAGTGATGTTCAGACGGCCTTCGTTTCTAATCGTCAAATCCTTGATGGCCCTTTTATTCTTAATGAGCTGCTTGCTTGGTGTAAACTTAAAAAGGTAAATGCCATGATTTTCAAAGTTGACTTTGAAAAGGCTTTTGATTCCGTTCAATGGGATTACCTTGATGCCCCCCCCAAAGAACGCGCATACACCCCGCCCCTCTTTAGGTTATTGGCCCCCCCCCCCGGAAAATTGGCGTCACTAGGATTTCTAGTTGTCTCAATTTGGCCAAGGGATCGGTTCCCTTTTAAATGGTTAGTCAACTCATAAATTCCGTGGGTTAGGAGGGGACAAGGCACAAGGGGACCATTTTGATCCTCAAATGGGAGTTTAGCAAGGACATGGTGCAAGCCATTATGTAGGAAGTTAGTTTAACTTGTATCAATTTGAAAAAAAAGGATCCTAAGTCAAGAGTGTGTGTGTGTCCGGTTGGTATAAGGCAAAAAGGGGGACCAAAAATATTTTTCCCACTTTCTAGGATCACTAGTGCTCTTTTGTGAATTAATTTCCAAGGTATAGCATGCACATGCATATGTATAGATTAACAACGCGTATCACGTAAACAACGAATCGGGTAACGGTAACACGGAAAATTATGAAATTTTAAACATTGCCTTAAAACATAAAAACGTGGCTATTGCCAAAATACTACAACGTTTGGTGTCCCGGTTCGCTCCCGGCGACGATTCTCAGATAATAACGAAACAACTTCCCGGTTAAACGGTAAAGCTAAACGAAACATTTAAAAATTCAAATTACTACACGGAAACGGCTAACTTATTGAACGGAAATTCTCGGGTTGTCACACTTTCAACTATCTTGGAGTAAAAGTTGGAGCTGCTATGTCTAGAATCAATTCATGGAACGAAGTTATTGATAAAATTTCTTCTCGTCTTTCAAAATGGAAGCTTAAAACTCTTTCTATTGGAGGTCGGCTTACGTTAATCAAATCGGTTCTTACTGCTACTCCTCTTTATCACATGTCCTTATACAAAGCTCCTATTGGAATTTTAAACCGTATGGAATCTATCAGAAGGGATTTCTTTAACGGTATAGATTCTTCTGAGAAGAAAATTGCTTGGGTTGGATGGGAATTTTTTTTTATCTTCTAAGAAAAATGAAGGTCTAGGTGTATCCAGTTTTTATGTTATTAATCGTGGCCTTCTTTTCAAATGGGTTTGGCGTTTTATCACCCAAGATTCATCTTTATGGTATAGGCTTATAAAAGCTATCCATGGTGTTAGAGGAGTTACTGGTAATCATTCTTCTCTAAAGAGAGCTTCTCCTCAGACAGACTTGGTTCGTGATTTCATCTCTCTTAACCGTAAAGGTATTGACCTTTTATCTTTTATTAGAAGAAAAGTTGGAAATGGCAAAAATTCTCTTTTTTGGGATGATATTTGACTTGGAGAGGTTTCTTTAAAATTTCTTTTTCCAAGACTTTTTGCTTTGGAGTCAAGGAAGGATATTACAATGGCTGAAATGTTGAGGCGTTCTTCTTATGACTATTCTTTTCGTCGTTCTCCAAGGGGAGGGTTAGAAGAGGAGCAATATAATGGTTCATGCTCTATGATATTTGATATTTCTCTTCCTAATATGTGTGATCATTGGTTTTGGTCGCTTGATGGCTCGAGTGAGTTCTCGGTTAGATCGGTTCGCTGCCTTATTGATGATGCTCTTTTGCCTAAGTCAGATACTCCCACTAGATGGGTAAAGTTGATTCCTATCAAAGTAAATGTTTTAGCTTGGAAGATTTGTTTTGATAGAATGCCTATTAGGTTGAATCTCTTCTCACTTGGTTTAGAAATCCCCTTGATCCTTTGTCCCCTATGCAATGATGTAGTTGAATCCTCTTCCCATTTATTTTTCTCATGCTCTTTGGCTAGGCAGGTCTTGCGTCTAATTTGTAGGTGGTGGGAGCTTGAAGTTCCTTCTCTCAACTCTTATATCGATTGGCTCAGTTGCCTTTCAAACACTCGTTTATCCAAGCTCATGAAGGAGATTTTGGAAGGAACTTGCTACATATCGTGGTGGATTATTTGGCGTCATAGAAATCAATGCTCGTTTGGTTCTCGTCAGCCAAGAAGAGATCTTATTTTCGATGATATAGTTCAAATGTCTTTTTTATGGATTTCTAGTCGTTGTAAATCCAAGCTTGTTTGGGATACTTGGATCCAAAACCCAAACTTCCTTAATTTGTAATAGTTTCTAGCTTCTTGCTAGTCTTCAATAAAATCGTCGTTCTAAAAAAAACATACCGACTAATCTCGGACCAACACAAGAGTCAAACAAAACTCAAACAAACTCAAAAGCTCACATACCCACTAATCTCGGACCAACTCGAGAGTCAAACAAAACCCATCACAAACTCGTCACATAAACACGTCAGCCTTCAAGTCACAACAAAACTCATATCACAACCACACCCCACATTTGCTCACGAAAAAACCCAGTTTTTTAAGAAACTGACATGGGTTGAAAAAGGGTTGTTCAGTTTTTTAGTAACTAAATAAATAAAAAGGGTTTCTGGTATATAAAAGTGACTAAGGATATTGAGTGGAAAATCTTATGGAGGATTGTGGGGTTCCAGTGTTTTTAAGAAACTGATATCGAGCATGGGTTGTTCAGGTTTAAGGAGGAACTGAAAGTTGAGTGTATTCAGTTTTATAAGAAAACTGAAGAATAAGGGGTGTGGACGTAGCATTGACTTATTTGGCGGAAATCCAATCTGGCATTTACTTGTGTTTAATTAATTAAAAAAAACCGGTGTCAGCGTAGAAGATAACTACCACGGTGTCGATAAAAATTTATGACATGGGTGATGTCAGAACAATATTTAAAAGTTCGTTGGTATAGTCGAGACGAAAATTAGTTCATTGAACAAGTCGAAACGATTTTAAAAGTTTGTAGCATATTTTATGACTTTTACCTTAAAAATAAATATCAAACCACTCGCAGTACTCAAAATATAAATAAACTACACTAAATATAGTCATGCAATTAAAAGCACTGAATTCTATATTCTCGTGCCCTAAAAGCCTAGTCTTTTACTATAAGTCTACTAGTTGAAAAAATTAATCACTTCTTCTCATAGGCTCCTTCACTTCATTTTTCCCCACACTCCATATATACATACACGTATAAACATCTTTTTCATCCTTAAAAAACCCATAATCTGATCATTCTTAAAAAACCCTAACATGACAGATTCTTGATGCTCATCAAAGGTAAAAAAAGGTTACAACTTTATTGTGTAATAACAGCAAAGAATGAAAACCCTCTATCTGAAATGTATTTATTACTCATACAAGTCAAGCTTTGACTTTTTATATAATATCATGACATGGGTTTGCTTTAGTTTCTTGTATCATGTATATATGTCTTAAATTTGATAGATAGATAGATACAGGCTGTGTTTTTTATTATTTTTTGTGGGTTTTTTTTTATATTTTTTATAAAAGTTGGGATGATGAAGATCTGGGTTGGTTTTAAAGGTTATATTTTTGAAGTCTTTTGTTGTAAAGTAGTTGCTTTTATGTTATTTTGTTATGTTTAGAAGTTTATTTGATTGGTTCTTTTTATAGGAATGTTAGGATGTTTTAGTGATTTTTGGAATGTTTTGTTTTTATATAAACTTTTTATATTAAGTTTATGGAAATTTGTGATTTTGATGCTATCTATGGTTATTTATAGGCTTGGATGATTGGAATGGTGTATAATGTAGCCTCGGTAAGAAAGTATTATAGCAATGGTGTTTGGTGATTTATGCAGAGCAAAACATGTTGGTTCGAATGGCTCGTTAATTAGAAATCTTGTTACTCGTTACTTGTCTTTATTTAGACATATCTACAAAATCTTTAGGTTCAAGTATGTTGCGGAGTTTATCTTTAGTTTATACGGTATATGAATCTTTTGGTTCAAGTTTGAATTACGTGTTTTTCTGAAGTTTTTCTAGTTTGTGTTGGATGGTTCTATAAAAATGTTTATGTTTTTGTGAATCAGGTTATCGGCTTGATCAGTTAGGCATATCACATTATGCTCGTGGGAAGGTGAAATGTATATAATTCAAAGTTATAAAGAAGGTGGTATTGATAGTGACAGCTAGTGTCAAAATCACTCTAGGACAGCAGTTTTCATGTGATTGATACTATCGTGGCAAAGCTTTTTGCTATGGATTTTTGATGATTCATTTTCTTTGCTTCGAGTTAGGTGTTGTTAGATACATAAATATTTCCATTTCATAAGCTGTCACCAAATAGCGATCCGTTTATCCAGTAGGATTGCCTATTGATTGATTGATCATCAGGCGATTGGGAAAAGCTATTTACTTTGCTAGTAAAGTTTCTGAGAATGGAGACCGAGGGCTTAATCTCTAAACCCCAATCAAGCGTCACACACAGAATGTTCCCGGCTGTTTTACCAGTGCTTTTCATTGCAATCACGTATGTTGATCCAGGAAAGTGGGTTGCAGCAGTCGAAGGTGGGGCCCATTTTGGCTATGATTTGATCTTACTGATGTTTCTTTTTAGTTTGGCTGCTGTTCTCTGTCAATATCTATCAGCTTCTATCGCTGTGGTCACTGGAAAAGATCTTGCTCAGGTATTACTAATTACATGATCTTTTTCTAAATTTGTTACTAATCACACAATATAACTTTTTGGATTGCGGGTTAGTTCTGATAAAGTTGTTTACTTTCTTTGTACTTTTGTAGATATGCAGTTCAGAGTATGGCACAGTCACATGTATCTTCTTAGGGATCCAAGCCGAATCATCCATGATTGCATTGGATCTTTCTATGGTACCCTCCACTCGATAATTATATGTTTCTTTTCAACGTTCTGCCATTATTCTTGGAACTTATAAATGCATCTATTTTGATAGATTTTAGGCATTGCACATGGGCTTAACCTGATGTTCGGCATGGGCTTGTTCACTTGTGTCTTCTTGGCTTCTTTCGATGCTTTTCTGTTTCCCATTTTCTCCAATTTGTTGGTAAGACCAATCTCCTATTTTCTTGATTTTTTATATAAATTAAACCAAAACTGATTTGGCGTCGGTTTATTTGTTATTTAGGAGACCGACAAAGCAAAGTTCGTATGTGTACGTTTGGCAAGCGTTGTTTTGCTGTCTTATCTCTTTGGTGTGCTTATGAATCAACCAGATACATCACTTTCCATGGGTGGTAATATGCTAACAAAGTTCAGTAGCGAAAGCGTGTTCGCGTTGATCAGTCTTCTTGGTGCAAGCATTATGCCTCATAATTTTTATCTCCATTCATCTCTTGTGCAGGTATCTCATTGAATTTGCAAGTTTCTGCGTTATCATGTGAAATATAACTTATCTTTAGGAGTTTAGGATATTGATCTACTTTTGCTTGTTCTCATCAGCAAAACCAGAGACCCGAACAAGTTACAAAGGAAGCCTTATGCCTTGATCATCTTTTCGCTATTTGCGGTGTTTTCAGTGGCATTTTTGTTGTGAATTATGTTCTAATGAACTCAGCAGCAAATGTTTTCTTTAGTACCGGGCTTGATTTGCTTACTTTTCAAGATGCATTGTCTTTAATGGATCAGGTTTGATGTTATAAAACATTCCAAAAATAACCTATTTAGT
>BQNB010167554.1:0-13984 GCA_026074375.1 Tanacetum coccineum
ACAGATATTTTACAGTTATAACTTTTGTTGCATAATAGATAAAAAAAAAGTTTTATTTATAATAACCTACTTTTATGATATAACTCCAATTACTATGACAAATATGTGTTTATGTGAGGCATTCCGTAAGCAATATTCGTCTTTGAGCCCGCTGCTTTGCACAAGTATGAAAAAAATGCAAAGATTATCTTAAAACATTTATTTACCAAAGAAAAAAAAAATGGGAGTAAAATGATCCATAACCACAAACAAAGATTGACACATGATATTGTATCATGGGCTAGTTGAAGACAATATGTAGTTTTAGTGTAGGTCAACCTAAGTGGCCCAAAGCAGAAAATTAGCAATGATTCACTTTGTTTCTACCTTTTGTCATGTACAAACATCATCATTTCAAATTCCAGCCCTATTATAGGCCAATATCCTTTCTTCACATGTGGCCACCTCCTGAAAAATGAGAGTTTTATCTGGTTTGAGTCTCTGTGACGGTAAGCTCAAACCATGTGGATTAGTCGGCTAAAAAGTCGGAAATCATGGTTACCCCAAAAAAAATATCCTTTCTCCACAATGTAAATAAGTCTAATCGTTCATTCAACCAACACAAATTAAAATGTTACTTCTAGTAGCATTTACGAGCAACTAACGTCTTCACTTACTAATTAATATATATACTAAAGCTCATTTGAAACGATGCCGTTTTGGCACCGGGCCAAAGAGCAGCCCAACATGATGGCCCAAAAAAGAAAAGCCCAAAAAAGCAGCCCGTCAACAAAATTTACAAAAAGGCCTCTCACGTTTCAACTATTTACAAGTTTTTTATATAACAAACTTTATTTATCAAATATCAAATAAATATATAGCGATTTTTTAAATAAAAAATATACCAACCTAAAAGCCGTTTAATTACGAATAAAACGAGCCCAATATTGATATGCTTTAGACGTGCGTATGATTTTTTTTTAAAATTTGGAGAAAAAGAAAAGAGAAAAAAAACTTTTAAAACACACTTAATTTTAAATTAAAGGTTAATACACAAAAATGTTACTAAAGTTTGGCCAAATATTCACCTAAGTTACTAAAGTTTTTTTTTGTTACAAAAAGGTTACTCAAGTATACAGGTGAATTTTTTAAGTGTAAATAAGCCAAATAATAAGCCTCTTTGTAAAGGTTCAGTAACCCAAAAAATAAATCCGTATACTTGAGTAACCTCTTTATAACTGTTTTAAAGGTTCAGTAACCCAAATGATAAATCCGTATAATTAAGTAACTTATTTGTAACGAAAAAAACTTTAGTAACTTAGATGAACATTTGGGCAAACTTTAGTAACATATTTGTGTATTACTTAATATAATGTTCATATCTTCTTGACTCATGTCTATTTTGGTCATTTGTCAACATAACATAACCAAATGCTTGAGTTTATCAGCTTATTAAACATTATATTAAGTATAACTGAGGCTACAGTTCAATTCTAAGTTTGAGCATGTTAGATACGCCCAAACCTTTTAAAAAATATACAATTTTGCAGCTCATCAAAAACCCCTTTATATAAGCTCATAAGCTCACTAATATAAAGTTAATCAAACACTTAGTTTGGGTTTATTCAAGTCAGCTCATCAAATCCCCTTTATATAAGCTCATAAGCTTACTAATATAAGGTTAATCAAACACTTAGTTTGGGTTTATTCAAATCATATAAGCTAATAAGCTTAAAAGCTCATAAGCTCATCATATAAGATTAACCAAACACCCCCTTAGTTGCTTGTCCACCATCTTACTAAATTGCTATTTGAGATTTTACCACTCTTATAAAGGGGTTTGGGTGGGATAGCTTGAAGTTGGTTGAAAATCAACTATATAATATTGACTAATGTCCTTGTATCAATGGATCTTCTCGTGTGATTCAAGATATAGCTTGCTTTACAATGGGTGCATTTTCTACGAGCTTAATGGATACAGTAAATTTTATCAGCTTAACTTAGTTATTTCTTTCTCAAAGTTGAGCAATACTAAATTACTAATAGAGTAATAGTGAAGCCCCTTAAAAAATGTTATGGCTTTATTTTGCCATGTAAACCTTTGTTCGACCACACATGCCGACATGAACAACAAGTACACATTTTAAATGTGCGACTAGAAGTATAAGTTGTGCAGTTAACTTGATTTATCAAATGTAACAATCTAGGTCTATTCATTCACACTCCCATAAAGCATCTTTTTAATTCATATTTCATTTTCCTTCGCGCGCCCATTTCTTTAAAGCGCCCTTAGACTTAGATTCCATGAGATCGATATTCAAGTTTAGAATCGAACTGTAGCCTCACCAATGAACACAAGTGACCATGCATTAGTTGGAGTAGGGTTCTATCGTTTAAATAGTGTTGATAAATAGTTATACATCACTATTCACAATTAAATATGTATATTTTTTTTTTAGAACGGCAACTATTATAAAACCAACTACCAAGAAGCTAGAAAAAAAATTACAAAAGAGATCAAATAGAGGTGTTGCAACCAACTATCCCAACTAAAAGTACAATTACATCTAGAAAGACACCAAGTGAAAGAGCGGCGAACCAATATCGTCAATAAATAATATCTACCAGGTCTTTCCGAACGAGAAGAAGCAACTTATTACGAAAACAATCCAACACTCCAACCAGTTAAATAAAGAACATCCTTCCAGCCAAACTTTAACTTAAGCTTAATCTTACGGAATTGAACCAATTAAGTCCAATCAGGCATATGAACCAAGGGGCGTCCAATGATAGATTCCACCCACCCAGCATGCATCCAAGCCTGACGATATCCGTAGCCCATCTGCAACTGAAGAACAAGTGCGAGGAATCTTCCTGAGCAAGGAAAAAGCGGACATAAAAGATCAGAAACTGAGGACACCACGATGTTGTAAATTGGATCGAGTAGGCAACCGATCCAGGAAAACCTGCCAAGCAAAAACATTATTTTTATTGGAACATTATTAAACCCATCAGTACAGTAGGGCATTCGCAAGAAACATTCATCAAAAAAGAATTGCGAACTATCTTTACCCTAAAACCATCTTGCCCATTTTAAATGCCACACACCATCTAGCCTCCATATTAGAGCAACAATGTCCCATTTAATCCCACACAAGTTGAGTGTCCACCTTAATAATTCCAAACTTGATTCATTCCAAATTGCGTGCGTAATCATTACCCACACGAATATGACAGTGAGAAAGCAGGTCCACACCTACGATCTTTAAAGCATATGCACCTCCCGAATAATGGATTTCCAAGTCGAGTAACAAAACGATATAATTTATTATAATGAGAGCCATGCATAGACAGATGAACACACCACAAATGAATTATCCCCGAGATATGAAAAGGAGCATCCATATTTAAAGCATATAAACTTGAGACACAAACCTTCATACTTCTTGGGACGCAAGATCATTTGCCCATTTGGAATCCACACTAATTTCCTCTCGTCCATGAACATCATTGAAAAAAAATTCTAACGTATGGACCGCATCGTTTGTAACACCGACTTAGGAACCTTAATAGATGGACATATTAATAAATAGTTCTTTTGGGGGGGTCGACCACAGAGAACCGACTTTTATTAGAGTAAGCCGTCCTCCAACAGAATAAAGTTTTAAATTAGTTTCCAATAGATAAACGAGCCTTAAGTTTACCATCGAATCGTCTCATGCCTAAGAGGCGAGCTATTACCCATTCCAACCATCACCCCTAATAAATATGTATACTTAAGTCTAATACACAATAGTTAAAAGCAACCTAGCTACTATTTGTATGAATTAGGACTCGATGATACGGGCTTAATCAACATGTCACACTTTGATAATTGTTGTAGGGTTCATTTGCTTAATAGCCATAAAATCATTAATAGAGACTATTTATGAGAATTAAAAAAGATAACTTATCGAAGCCAGGATCTCATGCTATCATTGAACGGCTACCAATACACCTACCAAGACGAAAGACAAAGGTGAGTCGAAACGTGTTACGATTGTGACATCTAAGCATTATTGATATGGCTGAAATAGGGGCACATATGTTTCCTATAGTATAACTAGAGTATTAATCATTGTGACATTGCCATATATTCATATTTATGTATTTTGTGAATTTGTGTATAGTTGAAACATTTCAGTGGTTATGTATGCATGCTAAAAGATCATACATAAATGAACTTGTTTTTGTTTGCATATGTTAGTGTTTAAAGATGATCGAGAGGATCAAATGTGTAACTAAGAGTAAACGGTGTGGTGGCGGTGGCCTGCTCGCCGTTCTTACGTGGCGCTCGCCACCACACCACCATAGCTCGTCGTTTGAGTTTTTTTTGTATTTCGCCATTTTTGCGAGCAAAATGAAGACAAAACAAGTAACCGTTGGATTTGGTTTTTCAAATTCTATCCGTTGCATTTTGTTATATAATTTTTTTTATTTTAGACCCACTTTACACTATAGTTGGATACCCGCGCATAGCGGCGGCGATAAAAATTACTAACCCAACTCGCTCCGCAATTCCCTACCCGCTTAGAGAATTCGTTTGTTTGGGTTTTCGTAGCTTTCCCGCAACATCATATATACATCATTCTCACTTGTATAAAGACTCACACACTCTCTTGCCCATCAAACATTGTCTCCAAAAGTATATATCTTTTACGAATCAAGTTTGTATTCAAATTAAAGTTAAAGTTGTTAAAAAAATTCAAAATAAACCCACTAAAAATGTAAAAGCAAAAAATTTATAAAAATATATCCTAAAAGGTATTGTTACATTAAAGAATCACGGAAATTTTTAGAAAATACGGTAAAATTAGATCATAAAAAAAAAATAAATAGATAAAAAGTATATGTCAAATTAAAAATAAAAGTGATATTTTAATTAAGAAGTGACACATGTCACTCTATGATGTGATCTTCTAAAATAAGTGGTGAGATCAAGATTGCGAACCTCCTATCTTAATTTTGATGTGACCCACTTTTGTAAAAGCTTTATATAATAGTATAGATTTGCGAGCAAAATGAAGACAAAACAAGTAACCGGTGGATTTGGTTTTTTCAAAATTCTATTCCCGTTAGCATTTGTGTAATTAATAAATTATTTATTTATAACCCACTTACACGATAAATATTACCTCATTTTATCAAACTTTTACATAACTACTCTTTCAAAACACTCCATCTTAAAACCAATAAACATAAGTGATTCAACTGGGGGTGGTATGTCCGATCTAGATGATATGGATGACATTGAGATGATTATGCAACAAAATATATGTTGTATTATTTTCGAAAACGGCATCGTATGAGCCGTAAACTATTTTTAAAAATAGTCGCAGGTAGTAAAAATTTACATTCAAAACTCAACCAGCATTTTCCCCGGAAACATTTGAATTTCTTTAAAGTCCGACCCGATGCTACGGGTCTATCAGGTTTTAGTGTTATTATAAAATGCACGTCCGTCATACGCCAATTGGCATACGGCGTAACACCTGATGCATTAGATGAGTATTTACAAATGGGTGACCATTGCGCACGCGATTGTCTAGATTTTTTTACTATGTGTGGGTGGTTAAACCAAATTGTAATATGCCCCGGTGTATTTAAGAAAACCTGACTTAAATGACATTCAAAAGTTATACAACGCACACAACAATATTCATGGGTTTCCGGGAATGCTTGGAAGCATTGATTGTATGCACTGGGAATGGAGAAATTGTCTAAAAGAATGGCACGGGCAATTTGCTAGAGGTGATAAAAAATACCCACTATACTTCTCCTGAGGCGTAGCGTCATTACGATTGTGATTTGGCATGCATTTTTTTGGTAACAGGGTTGCAAATAATAAACGATTTAAAAAAAAACAAAACCGTTTTGAATAATTCTTCGTTATTTGGCGACCTTCTTGATGACATCGCCCCCGTAGCTCCGTTTGAAGTAAATGGAGTTACGTTCAAAAAAGGGTATTATCTGGCCGACGGCATTTACCCACAATGGTCATCTTTTGTTAAATCATTTTCGGTTGCAAATTCAGAGAAGAATGCATTATTTAAACGGAAACAAGAAAGTGCTCGAAAAGACATTGAAAGAGCTTTTGGGGTCCTTCAAGGACGTTGGCATATTATATGTCAACCGGCGCGTGCTTGGACTATCAACAAGCTACGTAGTGTATTAGTTCTAGATGTATACCTATGAACATCTATGCAAGGGAAATTCACCCAACCCGTGTAGCTCCAGCTAGTACTTAGCATCATATTTCTAAATCAGTCATTAACTGGATTAGGTCGTGTCTGGACGCCACACAAAAGTTGCCGGTAAACCAACTGTAATCACCATCCTCACACACATCACAAATCAAAACAAACCACCCATCTAAGCTCACCAACGCCACGAACCGACCACCAACGCCACACACTATGAATGGTGGCAGCGAAGAGATCGGCAGCATCGCGGCGAGGCCACATAGATTGTAGGTGGTCGCAATATTATTTTATCTTTTTAAAAAAATTTACATAACAATTCGTTTGGTTTACTGTCATTGCAAAAAGCCGTGCTCAAGACTAAACACGTAACGCAAACTTACATAACAAAAATCGTCGCAACGAATACGGAAAACCTCACGCTCCGTTGCGGAGTGCGAGTTGAAAACCTAGTTAGCACACATATACATGCTCAAAATAGTTCAATAATTGTAGGCTTAACAATCAATTCTCTTCTCTTTGATACACTTAACAATTGAGCAATGTTTTTATAGTATCGAGAAATTCTAGAGAACAACATATTTGTGGTTATCATGGTCGAGGGACTAATTTTGAACATCATTTATGTAAATTACCGATAATAAAAATGTTAGTCTATTAGTACTACGTAATATTTTATTTATCTTATAGTTCCCCTTACTATACATTGTATAAAAAACTTGTTAGACCACTCACTTCTATTATGGCATTTGTTTGATTTTGAATTAAAACATACGTCACCAAACTCGAGCAAATATTGAATTTTCCAAAAAATGGATGATACCAAACATTCAATAGGAAGAAGGTGCATCCTTAGATAGTATGTCTCACTTAATGAGAGATAAAATGTTAACGAGATCTGTGCATTCAAAAAAGGAAATGAACATATAAGGTTGTCAAGATCGGGATTTTATTTGGATCGTTTTTGGCTTTGCAAGATCGTAATCATAGGATCGGGATCGGGTTCTATATGTTTTTATATAATATTTTATATGATGGGCATTTACATATATCCCAAAAACACTTCAATCTATAACCTATATAAAAAAAGGTTTTTGATTTTTTGATCTTGAAGCAAAAAATTGTAAAAAAGACACCTGTAAAATAACCAATAATCAACGGCTGTAAATACGTTTCCTAAAACAAAGCATTTACTTTTCAAACAAAAACACATACAACTCCATACGCCTCCATCATACATTTAAGAGGGAAATGCAGATATGCTCCCTGTGGTTTGCAAAAATTGCAGACTTACTCTCTAACTTTACGAAAGTGCAGGCGGACTCCCCAGATTGAAACTTCCATTGCACTCGTGCTCCATGACAGGGACCATTTCTGCACAGGGAGCATATTTGCATTTTTCTCTACATTTAATCAACTTCTAACCCTAAATCTTTCAATCCAGCACATCCAAATAACACCTTTTAAAGCCGATTACCTAAAATCGAGTTCACCAGATCTGTGAAGAAATATCCACACACATTCAGTCCATACCACCGATGATTTTGTGCTCCAAATCATTATCATCAAACACAAAAAATATGTGTTTCCAACAACCAAAAACCACAAATCAATGTCGTAATCTGTAAGATTATTTTTTATTATTTATCTTCGTGTTTGATTTATAAAATTATGGTTTTATTTGTCCTTATAATTTCATTAATTTTGAGGATTTAAATAACTCTAATTCTTTCTTTAAATTATCTTTTAGTGTCTAAATCAATTCAAATCTTGAATTAGTTCACACTTTGTATTGATTGAAAAGGAACACAAAGATGTTTTTAGACTAGATTATTTGAGCTCCTTAGCAAGTGATTGATAAGCTTTTTGGAGGATATACAATTGATTTTTATGAAAAAGCCATAGGCTTTTCTTATTAGCCTGACCAAACACCCCCTTAGTTTTTTGATTAAGCTGATAAGCAAATCTTGGGTTTAGTCTACTTATTCAAGTTATTGGTTCAGTAATTGAGGTACTTCCTCAATATGGTAACGGTAAATGTGATATCTAACCTCATAGATTATTTAATCTAATTGGAATCTGCTTATAACACATTCCAGATGTTTTTTCAGGTTGCACTCCTTTTCCAAGCAGCTGGACAAAAACCAGATGGTAGTTTTCTTCTATTATATAACAGTTACATCTATGCTTTGTGGTTATGACATAATAACTTACATTTTTGCTATGCAATAGGATCTCTGAAAGCACCACAATCCGCCACTCCTACCGGTCATTATGATGTTAGCCCAGAACAACTTGCTGACATGACCTGCGAGCATGATTTTGTTGCTATCCAAAACTTTGGAGGGGACAGTTTATAAGAAACACACACAGGGGCGTCACCTTCTTGTGGATGACATCATTCTTTGTAACACAACAGGTTAAAGGATTGACTGAAAAGTTAAAGACCAACCCCAAGAAGGGAATTCCTGAGGATGAGTCAAATATATTGAACACGAAAAATTTGTTTGGGTCAAACACATATCCACAGAAGAAAGGAAGAAGTCTTGGGTACTTTCTCATTGTTTGTCATATTGTTTTCTTTAGAAAGTAAGTTAATACCAGTTTCTATTTAAATATGGGGTCAGTGAATTAACTAATTGCTATGCTTTTGATAGCAGTTTCTACTTGATGCTTACTGGAATACCACCTTAGTTATTTTGATGGTAGCTACTGCCTTTTCTTTGCCACCTGGCAGAAAATCCGAGGTTAGTAAATCAAAGCTTCATAACAGTTGATGCATCTGCCCTTATTTATTGTCATATTACATCTTTAAAAGAAGTTTTGCTAAAGCAGTATTTGTTAATTGTTTTTTGATATATATTTTGATTGTTTGAGAAGCTAATATAAATTTGAGTTGTTTATGGTAGAAGTGAGTAATTTGAATGTAACCGGGTTACAAGCAGTATGGTATTAAATTCATCATTGTATTGAAATTGAATATTTGACTTATGAGTTATTAGTTCAGAAAGCTGTATTTTGGTTATGAGACGACCTAAGCGGGTCCCAAACCTATCTTATAATGGCTCGTAGCTACAAACATAAGTACAATGACTAAAACGAGACAAATGAGAAACTATGTTGTTATTTTGCACAAAAAAACCCTCACCTCATCTGGCATTAGAAGGCAAAACTTATCTCTAAGATTCTAGCAGAAGGGTAATTTGTACTTTTGTTTCCCATATTTAACGGTCCAAGTTAATACTCGTGTGCATGATGGTAGGGGTCACACTGCTCTGACTTCTGAGTGTGGTTCCATGCTTGAAGAGGTATGATACTTATGATAGAACATAACATTTACTTTCTTAAGCAGTGAACATCACTGGAATGAAATCAGAACGGAACAAAATTTTAAGATAATGGAACCAAGAACCGGACAGATCTAAATCAGTCCCATTCTGGTTTTGTATCGTCTAGCTCATATCAGACCTCTAAACCAATATTATATTTTCAAAACCTTGATGTATAAAATGACAACGATTCAAGTTTGAAAAACTATAAGGAAGTAGAAAAAATGGGTTCGGTTCATTTACTGGTTACAAAACTTAACTATACCGAGAACTGGTTTATTGAAAACTCCTGAACCAAACCCAACATAGAACATACCACTTCGTTCTTTTAGTTTTATCAGCACAAACCAATTCCCCCAATCCTAATTTCTGAAAGTACAAAGTTAGAGTTGTATGAGTTTCGGATATGAAAATCTACTTATTAACTTCACTTGATATATTGGAATCTCACAGATTAAACATTTCTAATGCAAAATTTTCTTTATAGGTTTTGGCAATAACAAGAGGTCTACATGATGTTCGAAAAGAGGCTTCTGCATTACACTCTTCTCTTATGGGAGATCTTTCAAATGTCTTAAGTTATCTCTGAAGATATATGCACAGAAACCCTATGTACTATTTACCTAAGATTTTCTAAATATAATCTTTTTGTATTATTTGACAGGCAAGTAGCATTGCAACTTTCTACTCGAACATTGTTAGTCATAAGATGTATCTTGAGGAATGACGAAAGGAATATCCTACAAAAAAAAAACGTGCATAAGGCTTCTGAATCTTCACTGAATACTAAAGATCAGCGCAAGTGCCTACTGGTAAGTTATTTTACTAAAACTAATCGATGTTCTCATTGCTAATGCTACTATTAAATTTTGCTTTAAGATTAGTGATATACTTTTGATTTAGTAATCAAGCGTACTACAAGCACTCAACAAAAAACTGAATGTTTTGCATCGTCACTAGCCTCACAGTGTCTTATAGTACTCGATAACTCCCCCATTTGACCTTGAACTAGGAGCATAGGACTTAGAGATAGATTTTCTTCCCAACGATGTTCCAACTTGAATGTAATCAACTGAATTCCTCTTAGTGTCCTGTAAATCATTAAATCAGCAAAATGTTAAATGTTACTCATATGTGTTACAATGAAGTAAGTTTTATTACATGTGTTTTAAAGCCATTTTGAAGCTGTTTTGGTGCTGAAAGTTGCTGTTTGGATACTATTTTTTTGCTGAAAGGTGCTGTTTGGATGCTGTTTTTTGCTGAAAGGTGCTGTTTGGATGCTGTTTTGTGCTGAAATGTGCTGTTTGGATGCTGTTTTTGTGCTGAAAGGTGGTGTGTGGATGTTGTTTTTGGCTAAAAGGTGCTATTTTGGTGCAAAAAGTTGCTGAAATGTGTTGTTTGGATGTTGATTTTGTGCTGAAAGGTGTTGTTTGGATGTTGTTTTTGTGCTGAAATTATGGTAAAGCATTGTTAATATGTATGTTGTTATTAAACAGTGTTAATATGTATGCCGTTGTTTTGGTGATGTTTGTTCTTAAATTATAGTAAAGTAGTGTTAATATTTATGTTGCTCGCTTTTGTTTTCTTGAAAATGTTTGAAAGTTTCATTTGATGTTTTGAAAGTTACGTCCTTATATAGAGGGTTATAGTGTCGTTTAATTCAAGATTAAATAAATACCACATAGCCTCATTAATGAAGGTCTAAAAGACATATCAGTTAACACATATAAGATATCCTAGAGGTGTATACATGGGAATGTCGGGTGGGTTGGGTAAATGGATTATGTTGGGTACTGATATCAAAAGTTAATTTCTTATTTATTTTACATTTTCTGCAAGATGAACTCTAAATTAATGTAGGGAGTGTTTGGATTTGCATTTCTAAGGTGGATTTTTTATTATCGCTTTTCATAGTTTATGTTTTTCTTTTTGGACAGTTGGTGATTTTTCTATTTCAAGTGTGTTATGAATATAGTTTATGGCATACAGATGATTATAAGGACATAGATTACATAGAGAGAAACCGTGGGGGAAGTAGGGAAAGGTATGGTTGCGACAAGCCTGGAGCAAGAAACAGGGATCGCAACCGCATCAAAAATAGGAGCAGTATTCATATGGCAAATAATGTAGCAGGTCCAGATATGCGGATGATAATAACGTTTATCTGTACGTTTTTCTGCTGTCATTCTATTGCTTAGTACATACATGGCTAAAGGTGTTATGTTGTGATAAAGATGACAATTACTGCAATTACACAAACAATGTTGTTTTTAAAGTTCATAAACTTGGAGTTTAATCATTTTTCATTTTCCTTTTTGTAATGACTATATTTTCGTAAATACTATTAATTAGTTTTTCTATTACTACGTTAGCTCATAACAAATTATACTATGTTATATCATATTTATTCTTTGCTACATCAATGTTTTACAATATTATCTTATAAACTCTCTTGCTAATTACATTTATTTGTCTACATTACATCAACCATAACTTACCTAATGATACACAATAATTGGAACAACCAAATACAATAACGAACAACTATCAAAATATAAATGTTTCTTCCAACAATACCTTAAAGCTCCCCGCCCAACGGGCGGGCCTTGAAACTAGTAAATATATATTAATTACTTCAATTCTTTAAATATGGTTCAGATTTTATTGCTTGCACGCCTTGTTAGATTAAAAGTAAAATGAAAAAAAATGTGATTAATAAATTAAGTTCGATGTCTAAGCATGCAATATGTGTTGTACCAAATTTAGACACTTCTGAACATGCATTACTCTATTCAATAATCAACATGATTATTCATTTTATAGTATTAATCGTTATTACCTGTTTAGGTCTTCAATGTGCATACATATATATTCTTTAATACTCGGCACAAGTTGATAACATGGAAAAATTTAGTGATAATATTATCAATCGCAACTTATCATGTATTTCTAATGGGCTAATGTCTAGACATAATATACCACTTGGTTAATTGCCTAAAAATGTATTATACTTTTTGTCATTGTATGAAGATTTTTTTTATTGTGTCATTCAACTTTTGAATTCGTGCTATTGTGTGTATTCTGCGACTATTTCTGCATGTAAAATGACCAATTTACCCTTCAAAATTTAAAAAAAATAAGGGTAAAATGGTCACAAAATACACACAATAGCACGAATTTAAAAGTTGAACGACACAATGGCAAAAAAATAGTTGTCTACATACAATGACAAAAAGTGAGAAGTATAGTACATTTTTAAGCAATCAACCCAATGAAAATTTATAAACCTTAGCCTAAATTATCAAAAGTCTAATATAATGCTATTCTACGATCCTACGATCTGATCCGATCCTACGATCCTGAAACGATCCTACTTGAATTACAATCTTGTTACGATCCTAACAAGTATTGAAAACTCGCGTTTCGCTACGGCGAGTTTTGTTAAAAAAATTCATTTAAGATAACATTTTTTCTTTTTGGAGTTGCTTTTTGTTTTAATTTTTTTTGAAACCGGTGAGTTTATGCCCTTGTTGTATTAGAGTTTAGGTTATTAAACCAAGTAGTATTGTAACATCAAGTAATAGCAACAATAAAAGAAGTAGCGGATAAGAATAGTTCAATGACTTGTGATTTCACATGGACTTGACCTCATACAATTCCTAATTCGATAACCAAACCAACGTGCACAACTATATCTTTTTTTTAACGGCGGATATAATAAAAAGCTAGCAGAAGCTAGATAGAAAGATTACATAAATGCTATAGTAGCAATAGGGTTTTTCAACCAACGTACCCAACTAAAATTACAATTAGGATTTCTAAAAGAAATCCACAAATAAGATTGAGAGACAATGTAATCCCAGAGCGTCGCCTTCTTTGGAGGGGGACTAGAAAAGATCAAAAGATCCCGGAAATTCCAAATAGCCCACGTAATAGTCCCCCCTACCCCCTCAAGAAATAGACGAACATTGAAAGAAACATGCAAACCACCTAGCCATTCATACCACTCCTGCAACTATATCTACATTGCAGAGTTGTATTAGTAACTATTGATTATAGCTATATATAAAAATTAGAGTAAACTACATTTTTGGTCCACGTGGTTTGCCGGGTCTTTCAGTTTTGGTCAACTTTTCAAAAAATTTACGGATTTTGTCCAAAATCCGACGACCCGTTTCACTTTCAGTCTAATTTTACTAACACCGTCAGTTTGACTTGTGTTGAGCGTTAAATGCAAGGGTATATGCGTCTGTTAAGTTTTTTCACTCACATTCTCTTTATTTTTTATGCTTTCCACTCACACATCTCTTTTATGTTTTCTAGTTACTTGTCACTTCTCCGTCTTCACTTATCACAAAGAAAAAAACAATCTCATCCTCATACCAATCTTTAAAACACCACCAATATATAAACACACCACCACAAATACCAACATAA
>BQNB010167556.1:1485-13983 GCA_026074375.1 Tanacetum coccineum
AAAACATAACGAAATTTCATCAAACACTCAATAAAAACACCAAAATTAATCAAAGGATGTAGAAACTAGAAAGGGGGGTTGAATAGTTTTACCGGTTAATTTGCGTTTTAAAATTTTGCTTATGAAATAGTTTGATAAGTAAAGAGATAAAGAAAGAAACGATCAAACCAAGACACCGAGATTTATAGTGGTTCGGCAACGAAGCACCTCTTTGTTCCTTCTCCACTCCCTGAGCACTCCACTCGAGATTTCACTATGTCAACAAGCTCCCTTTAGGCAAAGAAAACCATTTACATGTCGCTTACTTTCTATTCTGACACTAAGCTATATGTCGAGTCCTAATCTTAGCCAGAACCAATCTAAGACTTCACTAAGTCTTCACACACTCACAAGATATACACTCTTGGATTGACACACAATCCAAATCACACCAATATACACGCGATCCAATTTATACAACTACACAAAACAAATGTAATGAATGTTTGTGATCTTAAAGAAGAAAAGAGAGAGATCACTTGATAACAATTTGTATGTAGAAGAATAAGATTGTTCTTCTCTTGCACTTGATTAGAAGGTGAAGAATGGAGGAAGAAAGAATTAATCACTTGAAACAAAATCAAGGAATATTAGTGATCAAGATATGTGTTTTAGAAAAAAGGAAGAAGAGAGAAAACTAGATCTGATAGAATTTTTGGCAAGAGGAAGTCTGTTTTTGAAATGAGGTGGCCCAGTATTTATAGGGGATAAAAAAATGACCGTTGATGGCGGCGGTCTCGGCGGTCCCTTATATATAAGGGGGCCACCGCTAGACTCCGCTCCATTTTTTGTCCCTTTGCGGTGAAGGTTGTATCTGTTATGGAACCTTCCATTTTGGGGGGAAAATTTGAAATTTAAATTTTATGTTTTTAATAAAACATTTCTTTTAATGAATAAATAATTTGTTTTTATATTTTTATAAAAATATTTTTGTGGAAGTATAAGATTTAAGAAAAATTATTTTCTTGATCACTAATCATGTTTAATGATTTGTTTATCCATACCTTAAGTGATTAATCCTAGAAATAGAATTTTATGATTAGTAATTTATAAACGTTTAATTTTATCGTAAACGTTTTCACATTTTGTTATTATCAAAACATTGAGAGGTCGAAAAATATACATAACGTTTTTAGACATTATTTGTATTAACAACCTTGAAAGTTAATTTCAATCTCATGATGTTGCTGATGAATAATCTTGATTCCAACAATCTTGATAATTCTCAAATGATATTGATTGAGTAATTCTTTGTAGAAGACTTGAACATTTGACTTTATCCTTGAATCTTCATACTCTTTTAGCTCCCCCTCAATCACATATCTATCTCTTGATTGTTGAAGTAGTGATCTTGATTGTTGAAGAAAATGTCGATATTCATGAGAAGTAATTCCATGCAAATGTCGAACCGACTATCTTGATCGATCTTTGACATTAATGAAACACTACAGCTTATTCAAAACACTTGATGAAGTAATCTCAATCTCGAATACAAATCTTATCTTTTTAATAAAACTACTTTTATCACTATAATTTCCCTAATCTCCAATTTCTTTTGCCCATTATCTTGATTTGTCCCATATTTTCTCGCTTATATCTTCCCCCCTTTATATACTTGGATGTATTTCTTAATTTCTTCCAAATTCCACGCTTATATCTTCTTCCCTTTCATATATATGAAAAATACTAAGCTTATATCTTCTTCCCAAGTATATATTATTATATTTATAACATATATATTTACTCGTAGTATATAATACACGTATATTTATTTACCCGTATATATTTATATATATATAACCCAAACGTATTATATGATATATATATATATATATTATAGGCATATATGTTTATAACTCATATATTGTATATATACGGATATATGTATATACACATATTTTGGATATACGTAAACATTATGTATGATAGCATATACGTTTTATATATATATATATATATATATATATATATACTATTATTATATATATTATATATATATATAATATACGTATATATATTATAGAGTATACTATAGATATATACGTTAAATATATATAACATATATAGCGTATTATATATATATAAAATATATATATTATATATTTATATTGATTATATATATATATATATATATAGTTGGGGTAAAATAAAAAAAAGTTATAATAAAAAGGATAGGATGACACCACAGGCTGCCACGTGTCCCCTTCCCACCCCTCCTATCAATTATAACTGCTAGGGGTAGTTTTGTCATTTCTCCATTATAGGTATATAAACAACTTTTTTTTCAGTTCTACCCTTTTTCATTCATTTTATTTCTATCTTTATACCGACTTATCCCTCCTCTCACACTCTTCATCTTCTTCGATCGACAACCACCGTTCACCATCGTCATCACCAATCCTACCACCATTCCCCACGTTATCTACCGCCGTTAACCACCGTAGTTTCACTCTATTTAATCGTTAACCACCGATCAAAGAAGATGTCGATTTACTTATTAATCAGCAATGAGTATTCATCATCATTGAAAACTCATCAACGAATTATTATCATTAACGAATAGTAAGATCTTAATCTGTTATTTTGTAACTTTTTTGTCAGTCTACTTTATGTTAATTCGAACATTTGATTGTAATTATTTAATATGTTATAGTTGATTGTTTGTGTATTTAGTTGATTTAAAACATTCATTCAGTGTGTGTTTGATAAAAATAAACTAGATGAAAAGCGTGTATATAAAACTTGCACACCAGGTGTTTGATAAAATGCCTACATGATATTTTATAACTGTAATGCGCTAGGATCGTACTGTGATGCGGATGGACCAATTGTTTATACACCTTGTGATGAACTTGTTGCTAAAAGTGTGATGCACTGATATAGATAACATATATGTTTGTGATTGCTTAATGATCAAGTAAAGTTAATTGGTTTTTATTATCATATGAAGTAATAAAATGGAGTTAGATGGTTGTTACAGTATTTTGGGGGTTTGCGGATGTTTGGCATGTACTGGTTTTAGATATTAAAGAAGGGTATGTTTTATTAAAAATATTCTACTGCATTATAGTTAATATTCTACTGCATCACATTTAACTTCCTACTACATTACAGTTATTTTATACTACATCACAATTATTTTTTACTGAATAAAAAATATATGTTAATCTCAATGTACACTGATATTGTATTCAAACAAAAGACTCAAAACTGGAGAGTGCGTATTTGTTAAGTCTTTACCCTGAAGTTGAAGTTGCTTCTGGTGTACTTGGTGTATGGAGCGTTATACTAAACCATGAAGAGCGATTTAGACAAAGGCTTTCAGGTTCTAGAAATGTATATAGTAATGTACAGTCTTATATTCTACTGCATTACTGTTGTTTCTACTACATTACAGTAGATTATAACTGTAATGCAGTAGAATATAAGACTGTAATGTAGCAGAATATAAAATACTAACAATGATGTACTAGGAAATATAAGACTGTTTGTATCAGATTTTGTTGAAGTGTACTTTTTGAATTTGGATCATAGTTATAATAGTATGATTTAATGGTTGTAAGAGTATGATGCAATAGATATAAGAGTAGAATAGATACGCCTATGTAACAAAAGGATGATGAAAGGTATAGGATTTAAGGCAGTTGAGATAATACAATGATTAACTAGCATGAAGTAGAGATAAATTTTCACTTTGAGGTTTTGTTTTAATTTTTATAGGTTTGTATCAGTTTCTTAACATTTGTTATTGTAGCCGATGATGATAAGTTGGTTAGTCTTTTCTGGGCGATGAACAAGCAATTAGGGACTATGCCACTTTTGGTTATATCGTCTCCTTTGATGCTACTTTTCGCTCAAACAAGTATACCATCTTCCTTTATAAAAAAATTTAGTAGTGCACCACAGTTTTATTACTTCTGCATTACACTTTATTTAGTAGTTTATTTGATTTGTTTATATACTTTACTAAAGTTTCTGTGTGTTTTTTAATGCTTAATGCAGTAGGTTTTAAACTGTCATGCAGTAGGTTTTGTACTGTCATGCAGTAGGTTTTGCATTATCATGCTGATTAAATGAGTTTGTGTGCTTAGTGTTTTTTGTAATGCATTTGAATATAATTGTGATGCAATAGGTTTTGAGTTTCCGCGTATAAGGATGATATAGGTTAAAGTTAGGTTGTGTTATGTGTGTAAAGCGTGTTTCTATGCTTGGTTGTTTGTGTGATGCACTTGATTTTCAACTATGATGCAGTAGGTGTTGAGGTGCCACGTATAATAGTTATAACATCATATATAGTGGTTGAATAGTGATTAGGAGGTTGTGGTTAAGTAAATTAGAGATAGTCATTGGTAAAAGACCATGATCCTCTCAGTGCGTGTTCGGTATATATTTCAAGAATATTTTGTTCATTTGTCATTTCAACATCTTGGCTTGCCATCACTATATATGATTGTGTCCCAAAACTGTTGGTTTGATGTGCAAGTATGTTTAGTCTTAATTGTTAGAATCATGGTTAATTTTTCACCTGTTATCATACTATTTTCTATGTGATGGTGGTCACTTTTGGTTGGAATGTAGTGTATGTGACAACTTGACAACAAATTAAGTGGTTAGTTACATTTGACGGGAAAAAGGCATGTTTTGATTATACTTGACATCAAATTAAGTGTCATATTCAGTGAATCACATTGACATAATGTACTACATTGCAGTTTTATATCAAAGTGCATCACGGTGTTAATATATCATGTTTGTGTTTTTTTGGGTAGAATAACATGGTGATGCACTAAACTAATAAGAGGAGGACGTGTATTTTATGTGCAGAAAACAGAGGCCATAATTCCAATACATGTTCATTGAAATTGCAACCATCGAAGAAAAGCAAGCAACCAATAGAGCCGACAAGAGCGACAAGAGTTTTGGCTTAAAGGATGTACCGTAAAGCTTAAAAGCGTTGTTTCACTATTATTTTTTTTCAAATTCGCAATCAGTATTGTATAGATATCAAAGCATTATTTATAAGACACGTTTTCGGTTCTAAAATGTATAACATTTATTACCAAATATCAATACAATAATATCTCATTGTTTCTAAAATATACTCAGTATCTTTCTGTTCATTTTATATCATTTACTATATTATGTTATTTTATTTAGTGTATTGTGATTAAGTAGAATATACATTATGATGCAGTAGATTATACACTATGATGCAGTAGAATAACATAGTGATGCACTAGAGTGTTATTGTGATGCAACAATATGATAACATTGAGAAGTAGCAGTATGTATAAAATTTTGATGCAGTAAATTAACATTTTAATGCAGTAGAGTGATGTAGTATATTAACATTGTGATTTAGCAGTATGATATCATTGTGATGCAGTAGTATGATAAAATTATGATGCAGTAGAACAATATTGTGATGTAGTAGAACAATATTGTGATACACTATGATGCACTAGCTTTATAAATTGTGATGCACTATTATCTTTTTTGGATCACAATTAAAATTTAGTGAATCACAGTTTATTATTCATTTATCCACAATAATAAAAAAGTGGTACTAAACAAACACTGATCATTTATTACTAACCATCAATTCAATAGAATCTCATTGTTCATGAAGTATCCTCGGTATCTTTTCTATTCATATTTAATGCATCATAGTTACTACATCATGGTGTTATTGCTTAGTGCATCATGATGTAGTAAAATAACAATGTGATGCAGTAGATTTCTGCATTACGATGCATTAGATTTATACATTGCGATGTAGTTAATAACATTTTGATGTAATAGATTTATACATTGTCATGTAATAGATTTATACATTGTCATGTAACAGATTTATACATTGTGATGTAGTAGATTTTATTCATTGTGATGCAGTAGATTTATAACATTGATACATTGTGATGCAGAAGATTATTCATTATGATGCAGTAGATAACACTGTGATGAAGTGGAATTATACATTGGGATACAGTAGATTCATAACATTGAATTTTACAAATATTTAAAAAGAACATTCAAGTACTAACAGGGTATCAAATGTAACTCAATTATTAAATGTCAATAATGCTTGAAACATAACAATGTGATTAAGGATAATTTTTAGGTACATCCGGCACTCGAAAGTAATGTAGCAGTAAAAAACATTGTTTTTAACAATCCACAAGAATCTGAAAATCCTTGTTACGCGTTGAATAATCCTTTGATGCAATCCATTTTTCAGTATACTCCTCATCAACAACTCATATCTCGTATTCTTCTTTTTTGTTGCATCAGATTCTTCAACCAAATTCCTTTGCTTTTTATCCTATATTTTTTTCTGTTCATGCATGTCTACTAACTACCTCTTGTTTTTGTCTTCTTGTTCTTCGTTATTCCTACCTGTAACATGATCAAACAAAATCCATTATAAAAATCTACTACATCACTACTTTTTATAAATAAGTACCTACTATATCACTTCAATACACCAAATGCATCAAGCATACAAACACACACATAGTCACTTTTCGACAAACAAGACACATTGTGCGTAAACTAGTCTAACCACATATGCGACAACAAGTACCCACTGAATCACTTCAATACACCAACTGCATCAAGCATACAAACATACACACAGACACTTTTCGACAAATAAAACACACTACGTGTAAACTAACTAACCTCATATGCCACAAACAAGAACCTACTGCATCATTTCATCACACCAACTGCATCATGTATACAAACATACACACATACACTTTTTGACAACTAAAACACCTTATGCGTGGCCTAATATAACCTTATATGCCACATATAAACACCTATTGCATCACACTTAAAAACCAAGTTATTCAGTAAAAAATAACTATGATGTAGTATAAAATAACTGTAATGTAGTAAAAAGTTAAATGTGATGCAGTAGAATATTAACTGTAATGCACTAGAATACTTTTAATAAAACATACCCTTCTTTTTTACTTGTACTCCATATCCATTCAATAACCTTCTTTTCTTCTTCAGAGAAGGCTTTGTTCAAGATCACTTTCCTTTCATAAAACAGCGACACTAAGGCACTAGACCCTTTTGTTTTAACAAAATCACTAGCTGGCTGAAACAAGTTAATCAAAGGGGAAGTAAGGATCAAGTTACTAAGACCTCATTGCCTCTATTAAGTGTAATTTCGCAAATAGAACAAAAGATCAGATGCCAAATCTGTTGTAACTCTCCTTGATTGCACATGGGACACCATACCTCTTTTCCCACCTATTGACAACATATGCACATTAGTGGTATTATCCATGTCATAAAAAATAGCTATACAACAACACTAAGTTCGTCAGATACGCGGCAGGCGGGTTGGTTAACATGTATCACATGGTAATTCATCAATACAAGTTATTATGAACAACATAAGTAACCTACTGCATTACAGTTTATTTCCTACCAAATCAAAGACAAAAGTAGGCAAGCAAAATTAATTTTGTTAAAAACGGCAAGCCACATTTACACTAACTCATGCATATGAACAACGTATGTAACGTACTGCATTACAATTCATTTTCTATCACATCAGAGACAAAAGCAAGAAAACATAATCAATTTCATTAAAAACGACAAGCCATATTTACACTAAATCATGCATACGAACAACGTAAGTAACCTACTACATTACAGTGAATTTCCTACCACATCAGAGACAAAAGCAAGAAAACATAATCAATTTTGTTAAAAACGGCAAGCCACATTTACACTAAATTATTCCTATGAACAAAGTAAGTAATCTAGTGCATTACAATTCATGACCTACCACATCGCAGACAAAAGCAGGCAAACACAATCAATTTTATTAAAACCGACAAGCAACATTAACACTAAATCATGCCTATGAACAACGTAAGTAACCTACTGCATTACAGTTCATTTCCTACTACATCAAAGATAAAAGTAGGCAAGCAAAATAAATTTCGTTAAAAACGGTAAGCCACGTTTACACTAAATCATGCCTATGAACAATGTAAGTAACCTACTGCATCATAATTCATTTTCTACCACATCAGAGACAAAAGCAAGAAAACACAATCAATTTTGTTAAAAACGACAAGCCATATTTACACTAAATCATGCATATGAACAACATAAGTAACCTACTACATTAAAGTTCA
Organism: Tanacetum coccineum; assembly: GCA_026074375.1. Classification (NCBI taxonomy): domain Eukaryota; kingdom Viridiplantae; phylum Streptophyta; class Magnoliopsida; order Asterales; family Asteraceae; genus Tanacetum; species Tanacetum coccineum. The sequence continues at coordinate 9,690 of BQNB010167556.1, forward strand.
TTTCCTACCACATTAGATACAAAATCAAGAAACCACAATCAATTTCGTTAAAAACGGCAAGCCACATTTACACTAACTCATTCCTATGAACAACGTAAGTAATCTACTGCATTACAACTCATTTCCTACCACATCACGGACAAAATCAAGCAAACATAATCAATTTCGTTTAAACGGCAAGCCACATTTACACTAAATCATGCCTATGAACAACGTAAGTAACCTACTGCATTACAGTTCATTTCCTACCACATCAAAGTTCAAAATCAAGTGCATCACACAAATAACCTACTGTATCTTAGTTAAAATTAAAACCTACTGCATAAGCATTCAAATCAACTGCATCACATTTATAAAATCTAGTTGAGACATTTTATCAAACACCTTGTATGCAACCTTCTTAAACATCTTTTGCATCATATTTGTTTCTACATATTGTTCTAGATCTAGAAGAAAACATACACATATACACACTCTTCAACACATTTGAAAGTCTATTTCATCATACTAAAAAAACTTAATATATAAAAAAAAAGATTTTAGCAAACCACAACTAACAAAAAGATGCAATAACAAAATTAGGATTCATAAATTAACTTACAAGGCTGTTTACGATGCGATGGATTTGATTTGTAATAGAAAGATGCGGTAACGATTCGATTCCAACGATTCTGATTCGAGCAATTATGATTTGATCGATTATGATTCAATCGATTTTGATTTGATCGATTAAAAAGTGTGTTTTTGTGATCATAAAAAATAGATGATTAAAAATCAGTGTATGTTTTGTGTTTTGGGGAATTAGTGTGTGTTTTTGTTTGTGAAAAAATAACCGGGTTTTGATTTTGGGGAAAAGAAAGGGCGCTTTTTAGATATTATACAATTTACACTGAAGTTTCATATATTTACAAAAATGTCACTGCGAGTTTTGATCTAACAAGATTTGATCCAATGGCTAGAATGTTATCTTACTCTTTTTATTATAACTAATTTTCTATTATAACCCCATCCTATATATATACGTGTATATATATATATATTATATTAAATATACACAATAATATACACTTTCTATATTTATATATATATATATATATATATTTATATATATTATATATATATTTATATACAACACACACACACACACAACACAAACACATATATTATATATATTAATTTATATATATTATATATATATATTATATATATATATATATATATATATATATATATATATATATATATATACATATATACATATTATATATATATATATATATATATGTTCGTTATGTACGTGTGTTTACTTGACAATATATCGTTACATATATGAAAAAGATCATACTGTGTATTTTCAATTGCATGTGTGAGTGTGTGTGTCTCATTTATATGTGTATAATTATAGAAATTTGGGTAAACATTATTAGGCTCATATTAACAAAATAATAAATAAACGGTTTGAAACAAATTTATTAATATAAATTAGCTGCAACCAAATATAAACAGTTTAAAATTGAAAAAAACGAAAAAGCAAAAAAATGAACCGCCAAAAACCGAGCGGTTTCGGTTTTTGGTTCTATAAAACCGAATATTTTGGTTTTGTTTCGGTTTTAGCCAAAAACTGAACCAAACCGAATCGTGCACACCCATACTTTTAGGAGCAAAATTAATGGCTATGAGTCATGATGTTGATCAAGATATTAATCAGGGAGAAAATGACCATTGCAAGAAAATTGCCGCATACTTTGTATTTATAAGACTTTCCTTGTGAAAGAACTAGATTGTAACACCTCCAAAATGGGTTGCAGCGAAAAGTATGTCCGTGAGCGTTACTTCATAATATTATTGCACAAGATATGAGAGAACGACCTCTAAATGTGTCGTTTGAAAAGTAATCTTGTAAAATTTGGACTCCAATGCACATCAGTTATGTCAAACATCCTATTCACCTGAGAAATACATGCTTAAAAGTGTCAACATAAAGTTGGTGAGTTCATATGTTTTTGTAAGTATAAATGTTGGACTTAAAGGTTTGTAAAGCGTGTATGACCATTTCAATCCTTATAATAGTCACAAAAATGTAAGTATAAAAGTTGGAATCAAATATTTGTAAAGCGTGTATGACCATTTCAATCCTTATAATAGTCACAAAAATGTAAGTATAAAAGTTGGACCGCAATTATTTAAAGTGTGTATTGCCTAGTATGCAATATCATATGAGTGATTACGATTACACTAAGTTCATGACACTGAAACTTTAACCACAGTTCATGTTGTTACGTGTTGTTACCATGTGGGTGCCCCTTCCCAAAGATATATTGAGTGTCTCTTCCCAAAGACCTACTGGGTGCCTCTTCTCAAAGACATACTGGGTGCCTCTTCCCAAAGACATACTGGGTGCCTCTTTCTAAAGACATACTGGGTGCCTCTTCCCAAAGATATAATGGGTTAACGGTTACTTATGCAATACCTAGAAGTTAAGAGTGATTGCATCTATGTAAAAGCAAGCAATGTATAACGTTTGGAGTGCATGTGTCTATAAATAAAGCGAGCATGTAAACAAGTTATGAAACCAAGTATGAAAACGAGTTTGTAAATGCGCATGTATTCTCACCCAAAAAGTTATAAAGTATGTATAAAACAAGTAAAACATGGGGATATAAATTCACCTCCAGTGAAAGTAGTGATTATTGTTAGAAACACGAAAAGTATCGGTCACTTCCAATAATAGTTAGTCAAAGCTCGTAGTTAGTCCAATATATGATTTGTAATCTAATAGGGCCAAAAGACCCATGGAAAGCCCACAAAGCCCTTCCATGGCTGGCCATAAGCACTATATAAACACCTCTCCATGCCTTGGAGAGGTAGGTTGGTTGTATTCTCATTTTTCTCATAATGCATTTTTGTTTAGCACTTTCTCTCTCTAGAAAATACATCTTTCCTTCCACTTTCTCTCACTAGTTCTTGCTTCTCATATATCAAAGATTACTTGTATTCTACAATTGGTATCAAGAGCCATGGAGTGATTTGCTCAGTTCTAGTGTTTATTTCTTACTTTTTGGTTCGTTTTTTTTACCGTACGCATCTTTCTTCTTTTCTTTTGTTTTTGAAGCTTAGTTGTACACTAAAAGGTCATTTACCTAGGTAAATTTGATCTAGTATCTTTGGATATAGATGTATTTGCTTTGGATCAAAGAAAAACTAATTTTTGTTCATCTTTTGTTTTCAAAAACCTTATAGAGCACAAATCTTGATTTTGAAAATTTCAGCTTAAAAACCAAAAAGTTGTCATTTTTAAGGTACCTATAGGTTTAAGAATACTAGTTGTATAAGAAATTTTGGGAAAAAACAATCAAAAAGGTGTCTTTTTGTGTTTTAAAGATTTTGAGTTTCGTCCGTGTATTGCACGAATTTTCAATTTATAGCTCTCTCTGAATTTGCAATTTCTCGTGTCTCCGAATTTGCAGTTTGTAGTTCTATCCGAATTTGCAGCTTCTAAGTGATTCCGAATTCGCAATTCACTTTAGTACCCGAATTCGCAACTTGCTTCAGGATTTGAATTCGCAGTTTTCATAAGGACCCGAATTTGCAATCTTTCTTAAGGACACGAATTTGCAATCCACTTAACGACACGAATTTGCAATCCACTTAAGGACACGAATTTACAATCCACTTAAGGACTCAAATTTGCAGTTTGTTGTAGAACCCGAATTTGCAATTTTCTTAAGTACCCAAATTTGCAACATACACATAAAACTCAAATTGGTTAATCAAAATTATACGGTTTATTTCTTTGACTTGTAAAATCCCATGAAACACTCACCTGTTTTCCCGGTTTTGTCAAGAATTGTAAAATCCCGTGTAGTTTCAAGACCTACAACACATAAAAGACAACACCCTCAAACACAATTAATAAAAGATAACACCCTCAAACACAATTACTTTCTATCACCGCTCGATCGATCAGTAATCTTTTTGATACCACTTTATCAATGACGACTCTTGCTGATAAGTCACTTCTCTCGGGTGGTGACAACAAACCACCGATGCTTGAAAAACACTTGTATGACTCGTGGAAAAGCATAATGGAACTTTATATGATGAATAGGCCTCATGGTAGAATGATTCTTGCTTCTGTTGAAAAAGGTCCACTTGCTTGGCCAACAATTACAGTGGATGGTGTAACCAGACCAAAGGAATATAATGAATTAACTCCCGCAGAAACCATTCAAGCTGATTGTGACATCAAAGCAATAAACAACATTCTACAAGGCCTTCCAACTGAAATTTATGC
>BQNB010167559.1:1236-13983 GCA_026074375.1 Tanacetum coccineum
TTTTTTGAATTTACTAAGAAATTCTTGAAAATTTTGTACTCGAGCACTCTTTATTATCACCATAAGTCTACACTACATATATATATATATATATATATATATTTTCACAAGATTATTATGTACGAGGTTTGACCTGAATGATGAGAACATCATATGATAGAATCATATAGTTCTTTGTAGCAGCCGTAGGTCTTCCTCGTAGTCTCTCTTAAGAAGTTGTCTTAGCTTCCTTCTAAATCAGCAATCATTTCTTGAGTAGATTCAAAGCAGATGTGCAAGCCGCATCAAGTAGTCTTGATGTATAAAGCCCAAATATCCGAAGTACTTAATTAATTCAAAACTGTAACACCAAAGTCAATTAAGTCCCGGATGTCTGTATTTCTCCTTATACGATAGTGATGATATAAATTGTAACACCAAAGCCAACTAAGTCCCGGATGTCACAATTATTCCTTCTTAAGAAGTCAAAATGATAACGCCTAAGTCAACTAAGTCACAAATATACTCATTTATTTCTGCAGAATACTGACTAACTTAAGGAATCATCATACTTATCAAAACTATGTGTACCTCTTTTGTCAACTAATTCTACTCTCTTTTAAAAAATAAGCTTAGTGATTAACCGTTAAAGGAAGCATTAATTCAATCAGTAACCACTCTCCTCACGCTATAATAAATCTTCTGACAACACTTCCCCTAGTATCTTAAATGATTCATACTTGAAATCACAAGATATCTCTTCCCCCATGTAGTTGAAATAGTGCACCCGAAAGTAACAAGTTAAACACTGATTTTCTCTGTGGTTATGACATTTGTCTTTCCGGAATGACCGAAATGAGAATAGGGTATGAATTCTATCACGTGTACTCATTATCTTTCTTGTATATCTATTCATTCCCCCTTGCTAGTTTCGATACCTCAGAATCAGCAAAACATAGTACGCAAATATACTAGAGATCGTGTTCGAAGAATTGATAAGCTTAAAACAAATCGTGAGAAATCAACTAAGTCTAAATTGAAAAACATTCCCCTAAATTTTTGAAAACAAATGACATCTAAAGCCTTAACAAGTTAATATAAGTTAACCTCCCATTTAAATTGTTCATCCGTCGCTATACAAAAACTTTATCCGTTTTAGTTCCGTACTTATTTTTGAAAACCTTTTAAAAGATTATTTGATTGACACGTTCTCCCTGCTCAAATAATGACCTGTTTCTATTTAAAAGAGATGTTGTCATTGTTTTGAGTAGATCGAATGAGTTTGAAAATCTTTTTGGTGAAGACAACTTTTTACCAATAAAAATAAGATTTCTCTTATTTTGAACACATAAGCGCACTGACACTACAACTTATGGAATAAAGGAAACACGCTGTGTTTCAAAGTAAACACAAGCCATTTCATGGTCATAAAGTAGACCATGCCCGAGAAAAAAAATTCCCGTTATGACAGTCCAAGTTCTTTGTTTTTTAAATACGTGCCCTTTAAGATGTTGACCGGTTGCAATCGGAAATAAATAGCAAGCCTTATTGGCATTTTTTAAAACTTTGAACTTCTGCTCGAACTTCATTTACAGCCTCGTATCATTATTAAATGACATTTCTAAGACCGTAAATGTTATCGATTTTCAGAAGACATGCCATTCTTACCTCTTTTTATATTTTTCTCATTTTTTAATTTTTTTTGTTTAGTTTTAAAGATTTTATATTTTTGTATTTTGTTTTTTATAAAGTTTTCTGAAAATGAAAAATCTTTTTGGTTTTTCTGGTTTTTAATATATATACATATTATATACAGGATATTTGAATAGGTACCACCACTATTCTTCAGCTTCATCTGCCAATTGTTTCAGGGTCTCCGGCGTAAAACTTCGCATTCTCAGTTTGTTGATAAGAAATTCAATGCTTTCTCTGCCAGTAGTGAAGATGTCCGCTAGCTGATACTCCGTATTGACAAAATAAAGCACTACTACTCTATTTTCAACTTGCTCTTTTATGAAGTGGAATCTGATGTCAATATGTTTTGATCGAGAATGTTGAACATTATTGCAGCATAAAGCAATAGCGCTTTTGTTATCACAGTACATTGGAATTTTATTGAATCCAAGGCCATAGTCGGTAAGCTGTTATCTCATCTAAAGGACTTGAGCACAACAGCCAGACAAGGCAACATATTCAACTTCCGTACTGGATATCGCAGCGCTTTTTTGCCTTTTTGATGACCAGCTAACAAGTCTGTCTCCCAATAATTGCATACTTCCAGATGTACTTCATCTAGTATCTTGGCAACCCACATGATCAGCGTCTGCATAAGCTGTTAGAGCAATAGAAGTATCCTTTGGATACCAGAGTCCCCATTAAACGATTCCACTAGTAATTTAAAGATTATTTTTACAATATGTAAGTGCTTTTCGGTAGGCTTTGCCTGATACCGGGCACACATGCATACATCAAATGTTAGGTCTGGTATACTGGGTGAAAGATACATAAGGGTGCTAACCATTCCACGATAGTGTGTAGGGTCAACGGCTTTCCTTTGTGGATCTTCATCCAGTTTGGATTCACCACCCATGGGAGTATCCACGGGGTCACTAGATTCCATATCATATTTTTTCAAAGATTCTAGAGCATATTTAGACTGGTTTAAAAAGATACCTCTGGGAATTTGTGAAATTTGTAGTCTTAAAAAATAATATTTTGCCCATCATCGACATCTTAAACTTTGAACACATTATTTTTGAAAATTGGTCACACAGTTCAGGTGTAGTAGACGCAAAGATTATATCATCAACATAGATTTAAACAAGGAGAAAAACTTGCCTTGTCTTCTGATGAACATAGATGGGATCATACTTTCCTTTAAGACAGAATACTTGAGAGAGTAGAAACTTTGATAAAAGATCGTACCACACGCGAGGAGCTTGTTTCAACCCATAAAGAGCCTTCTTAAGCATGTACACATGATTCGGGTTGTCTTTATCCACAAACCCATCCGGTTAGATGACATAAACTTATTCGCGCAGAATGCCGTTCAAGAATGTCGTCTTAATATCCATTTGGTAGACGGTCATATTCATGTGAGCAGCAAATGCGAGAAAAATTCGAATAGCATCAAGTCTTGCCACAAGAGCAAAGGATTCGTCAAAATCAATTCCATCTTCTTAACCATAATCACGAGCAACCAATCGAGCCTTATTTTTCATAATTCCGCCTAACTCATCAAGTTTCGCCTTGTAGATCCATCTTAAAGTAATGAACATCACTTTGTCTGGACGAGGAACGAGTTCCCAGACTTCAAGACGTTCAAATTCATTTAACTCCTCTTGCATTGCTTCAATCTAACATGCTTGAGTTAATGCGTCTTTATAAGTCTTAGGTTCAACTAATGAGAGAAAAGCATCATAGTACAAAATAAAATCTTGTTTCAATAGAGTTGGAGATTTGTGGAAACTAGTCTTCTGAGTTAAACCGAGATGTTGTCTAAAGGATGATCCTTGGTCCATTTGGTAACGTGTTTTGGATTAGGAGCAGCAGTGTGCACAATGGTGGGAATAACGTCCAAAGAAGAAGAATCATTTTCTGGAATTAGAATGCCAAATAATGGATCGTTATTCATGTGTGTAACATCTAAGTCGTGATTTTCTTCTTTAACATCGTTAGAAATGACAGGGAGATCATTGAGTTCAGTTGTTGTTTGTAGAGTTACTTATGAGATGTGCATCTTGGTCAATAGTTGTGGAGGAAGGTGAACCGGTTGATGCAGCGGGTTCTAGAGCTACTACTTCAGCAATTAGAGCGATGACTTCAGGGGCTGGGCGATGGAGGGTTAAGTAATTCATCAAACAGTGGTTGAAACAAAAGATCCCAATCAGTTCTTAAAGGTGGTACAAACGGTGTTGAAGGAGGAGGGTTTGGCACGAGTCCTGAATTGATTGTTGCAGGAGTCATTTCATGAAGTACGGGTTCTAAACTGCTGTGTTCAGAAGCCATAACTGTCAGCTCATCAAAATCTACATGAATTGTTTCGATGATTCATCTGGTACGACAGTTGTAAATTCGAAATGCTTTCTTTGTGGGTGCATAGCCAATGAAAATACCAATATCAGCTTTCGGTTGTAACTTGCACAAGTTCTCGCTATCGTTTGTCGGATAACAAAGTTCACCAAATACCTGAAGAAAAGATAAGTCAGGAAGTTTGTCATGTAAAAGCTCATATGGTGTTTTGCCGTGATGAAGACGTATGATGGAACGATTTTGGGTATAACATGCGGTAGCAACTGCTTTTGCCCACAAGAATAACGGAGCTTTTGCATAAATTAACATTATGCGGGCAACTTCATATAGCGTACGATTACGTCTTTTAATGACACCATTTTGCCGTGGAGAGCGAGTAACAGAAGTATCATGAGAGATTCCAACCTTCTCATAATATTTACGCAAAGCTTGATTAACAAATTCAGTTTCATTATCTGTTCTGATTTGTCAGACAGGTGCTTTAAGCCGCAATTAGATCATCTTGAGAAACTTGATTATGAAATCATGAGCCATCAACTTTGTTGATCTTAAGCACTTTACCCATGTAAATCGAGAGTAATCATCGACAATGACAAGGATGTACTTCTTTCCATTAACATTAGCGACATACATTGGACCACAAAGATCTATGCGCAAGAGATAGAGTTTTTCTTGGTTAGTGTCTTCAGATTTAGGTTTATGGGGTTTCTTCTTGCTTTTGCCCAAATCACATGCAGAACACAGATGGTCCTTTTCAAATTTTAGCTTAGGGAGACCTCAAACAAGACCGTGTCTAGCTAAATGGTTGATTGCACTAAAGTTTAAATGAGACAGACGTCGGTGCCATAACCATGACTTAGTCTTTGAGGCCTTTCACAAGAGACATATAGGAGAGGACGCCATCATATCTCCAAGAGACAGTGTATACGGATTGTTGCCTCAAGATCCAGTCAATAGATCAACACCTTATAGATTACGAATGAAGTAGGCGTGTTGACGAAAAGCAACTTCAAGGTTCAAATCATAGAATTGCCCAACAAAGAATAAGTTATTCCAAGTCCTCCCTCCGTATAGTAAACCCTTGCGAGATCAAAACATCCTAATCTGATAATCACCATATCCTAATATCTTTGCCACGTGATCATTTCCGAATTTTACAGTACCCAAAAATTTATTGACGAAATTGGTGATCTGAGAGCGATCTCCGGTCATATGCTTAGAGCAGCCAGAGTCCAAATATCAGAGAACAATTTAGACAACCTGCATTCATCAAGAGAGGAAGATGGAACATTGGAAACTATGGATCCCTAAGATTTACTGGGTTCCTTGTTGTTAGCAGATATAGATTTAATAATCTTAGGTTTGCTAACAGGAACATTAGTTTTAGATTTCCTAGGTTTCCTTGAGTAAACCAATGTTACTACAGGCTTAGGTGTATCATTTTCTAGAGCAGTTGGTTTCCTAGGAGGGTCTTCAGTAGTTGTGGTAATCCAAGTTAAAGGGCACACATTTCCTACTATAGTGAAGGTCTCCAAATGTATCCAATATTTGTGAATACTTTTCCTATTGGTTTCCAAACTTTTCTCTTTGAACTTTTCTTAACAGATTTAGATTTAGCACGAGCATTCACATCATTTATAAAATCAAGAACACACAAATCATGATTATCAGAAAGCATGCAACCATTACACTTAACACATAGAAGTTCAAAATTTATATTAAGCTTGGAATGCTGCACATTTGCAGTTCTATTAGGTTCCACAACACAATTCTTATTTCTCAAACTAAGTTTAACTATCCTAGAGTGGGCTTCTGCTTTATACTTCTGAGTACTACTTGGTGTTTGCTGAATCTTATCTTTCTTTGGATCGCCTGAAGGCTGTGATCTGCTAGCACTAGTAGACGGTTTTATTCCTGTAGAAGACAACATAGGTTTGTTAGAAACTAGGTTTGATGAAGAAGCTGTTTTTATGTTTGTGTTTCCTGAGGATATGACTGGCTTAGTGAATCTCACTCTTTTGTCCTTGTTCTTTGGGGTCACAGCCACTAATTTATCACTTGATTTGTTGATTCCAGGGCCAAGGGGGGGGGGGGGGGGTGGCGGGGGGGGGGGGTTGGGGGGGGGGGGGGGTTTGGTCCTGATTATTATAAGCAACTCTTGAATTCGTTTGGTATACTTACAAGCAGAGTCTAAGGAATTATTTAGAAGATTTTGTGATTTTCCTTGTGCCACTATTTCCCCAAGAATCACAGCTTGTTCTTGAGTGTGCCTAAGGTAGTCAGAGTGAGCTGTCCTATTGTTCAACAATCTAGGGGCTATTGGTTCCTCATCAATCTTAAGCATTTCTGGAGAATTAGTGTTTTTGGTGACAACATTATTAGCTAAATATTTTCCTTAAAGTTTTCTTAATTCATTCTTGAGAGCTGTAACGACCAAATCTTTTTCCTGAAGACTTACATTTAAATCAGATATTTCCATAGACTTTTGATAGACTTGATTAACTAAAGCATCACATTGTTCTTTTGATCGAATACGTGTTGGTTTGAACGAGTCATAAAGTTTCTTATAAGTCTCTTTCAAATGTTCATTCTCAACAATAAGTTTTGACACCCTATGTTCCAATTCAATATTTATCGTTTTAATCGCTTCTATGTCCTTCTTGACCTTATCCTCATTCATATTTCCACTTAAAGATTTAATTCTCTCTTTCAACTTTCTTATGACCGTGTATTTCTCTTGCGACTGAGCTTTCAATTCATTTAATTCAAAGTATTGATCAGCGCGCGAGTAGAGCACTTTGATTTGAAACAGAATTGTCCCTTTAAAAAATTTCCTGATTAAGTTGAGTGTCAACTTCTAAAGAGATGCAATATTTTTTAAGAGTTGTATAACTTCTGAACAGTTTATCGTAAGTCTCTTTTTCAATGAAATCCTTTTTGTTGAGAAGCTCAGTCTCAAGTTTGAGACACTTTTTACATTCATGCACATTCACAGAAGCATTATCCACAATAGAATTCATAATTATGTTCACTATATCTTTGTTAATGACTTGTTCCAAGAGTCGTTCATTCTCATTCAAAATTTGATTCATTTTAAATTCAAATGTTTTGGACTCTAAACGATGTTGTTCCATAGCCTATTCCATTTGATGAAAGACGTTTTGGACTTCAGTAAGTTCATCAATTAAATATTGATCGAATGTATTGAATATGTCCTTCATAGCTTTTACAAATAGAATAAGTTCATCCAGAAAACAAGCTTTTGTATGTTAAAACCCCTATGAGCCCTCAGTGATGGCTGTGGCTGTGGTTCTTTCTTTGATAACCATGTCAAAACCAGCAAGATGGTGTTTAAGTTTCTTCAAACTTGTATTTACCATGCTGACTTTAGGAAGTTATTTTGGAACCTCGACTTTGGTGGGTCTACAAGAAGGACTAGGATCTGAAGAATTCATAGAATTCTAAGACCAAAAGGCTTGTTTACCAGATAATTTAGTTTGTGGAACAAATCATTTTTCAAAATCTTGAGAAAGTTGGTTGAGAACAACATAATCAACTGGTGTGGTATTAACCTTCTTTTCTAAAACCATTGGATCCTGTTGTTTTAAAATCATTTTTGAACGACTCTCTTCAGCAAGCATTAGGGTTTCTTTAGAGTCAGGAATCACAATAGCACTAGTGCTCTTAATGACATTACCATCATAAAGCTTTGGTTCCAACTGCCGAGCTTTCTTTAGATAGAAAGAATTTTGAAAACCTAGAGCTTGTTTAGTGGTATGGTCATAGAAAAACTATGGTTTGGTCAACATATGAACAGTTTGTGCTGATTGATCTCTTTTATAAACTATATTATCTAGCTGTTTGATCTTATTTTCTAAAGCAATTTCTCTATCAGTGTTTCTAGATTCTTCTTTCTTAAAAAATCATTTTTGAGAAGAGTAACTGTTTGCAATAAAGATTCTTTTTCTTTTAATTGTTTAGAAAGAGTTTGTTTAAGACGATCAATCTCGACATACTTTTCACATGAATCTGAAATGTTATCTTTACTTTTTAAATCAAAAATTTGTCCTTCTTTCAAAACTTTAACTTGTTCTTTATATCTTTCAAGCTCAGAAGTTAAAGTATCATTGACACTTTTATTTTCTAGATTAATCTTGGTGCAATTAATTACTTGGCTTTTCAGTTGTTATATCACAGATAATATCAGTGCATCTTGTTGTGCAGAGGAGTTTGAATTCTGAAAAGCTACCTGTTATGTTTCATGCACATACTAAGAATAAGGAATGATATTGCTATCACTGGTTATTTTAGTTTCTGTATGATTCACAACACTTGATTGTTCAAAAAATGGACTCGCCTGCACATCTTGATTTATCATGTTGTTATCCATATTATCAGGATTGTGTACCTCAACGAGAACATCTAAACCGTAATGAGACAAATTCACCATGAGAGCAACTTTGGCAGTATTGAGTTCATCATAATCAGAGTCATATACATCTAAATCATCGGCTTGATAAGCAACATTATGGGTAATGACTATTTGTGTGGCTTGACCTTCTACAATTCCTGGATCTGCCAAAAATGCTAGCTCTTCTTCATGTAGAATTTGACTATTTGCTTGAGCTTGTACCAGAAACACTTTATCCTTAAACCAAGAATCATCCCGTTTCCTTTTAGGTTTAGTGCATTGTTTGGACATGTGTCCCTCCTCTTTGTAGTTGTAACAAATAATAGTCCTTTGTTTCCCATAATTGCTTCCACTTGCTCCTGGAGTGTAGGTCCTAGTGGTACCTATAGCAAAAGAAATTTGCCTCCCCTGTACTGGTTGTAAAGTCACTCTTCCATCATTAATGGTAGCTTGTTGCCTAGGGTTTGACGAATTCGTTCCCATCCCCCCCCCCCCCCCCCCCCCGCCCCCCCCCCCCCCCCCCCCCCCCCCCCACCCACACACCCCCCCCACCCCCCCCCACCCCCCCCCCCCCCCACCCCCCCCCCCCCCCCCCCCCCCCTCCGTCCCCCCCCGCCCCCCCCGCTTTACGAGATGTGACGACAACTGATAGGAATGACATCATATGGTTGATGGCATCAATGAGATTGTCACATTGCTTGAACACTAGAACAATTAGACCCGAGTCTAGTTGGGGAAATTCAGGTTGTTGTAGTTGTTGGTTGACTGTGGGAGCATATTCCAATTAAGGGATGGATGGTTGTGGAGAATAAACGTGGTGGTGAACTGATGATTGATAATCATTGGATGGATAAGTGATTGAAAGAGGTGTTTGATGGTTGTATTGGTTGAGTATTTTTGAGACTGATAAGGTGATCCTTAAGTAGAGACTGATATAGTGAAACTTGAGTTAACTTAAGAGTTTTTTGGAGAGTTCCTGAGAGTTTTGATAAGGAGACTGGGAGTCATCGATGGGTTGCAACCAAAACAAAGCAGAGACTGAGTTCGTTCATATCATTAAACGAACTTCATTTGCATGAAATTCGTGTTGTCCCAAGTAAGCATGAAGCTGATCAATATTAGTTGTGTGCAAGTCCCGAACCAGTTTGACATCTGTCACAAATTTGCTCCACTCAGGAGGAAGGGTATTCAAAAACTTGGTGTTTACTTGAAATTGTTCCAGTTTTCATATTGTAGATGTTCATGTCATTGAGTAGGCAGTGAAAATCTCAAAAGAAATCACGTAGTGTTTCCCCCTTCTTATAAGCAAACTTATCGAATTCATCCAATACTTTAACACTCTCTTTCCTGTTTGTCAATGAATTTCCTTGCATGGAGAAGTTGAATTCTTTCCCTAAGTATCCTGGTGTTCGATGATTGCTAACAGTGCCATCGACCTCTGGTGGTAATCCTTGGTGGTGATCCGCAGGAGTCAATTCAGAGTACTTTCTTGGCCTAGTCATACCATTTTCCTCAATTGTAGGCCAGATTAGTGGACCATTTTCAATGGATTCAAGGATCATTCGTCCATGTTGTCTATTCATCATGTATAGCTCCATTCTGCTTTTCCAAGAATCGTACATATCTTTTTCCAACATAGGTGGACGATTGTCAGCACCCAAAAGAATCGCTTTGTCAAGTAAGAGTCGTCATTGAGAAATTTGTATGTTAAAAGATTACTGTTTGATCGAACGGTGATTGAAAGAAATTGTGTTGTTATGAGTTGTCTTTTGTGTGTTTTATGTCTTGAAACTTATACGGTATTTTACAATTCTTGATAAATCCGAGAAAACAAGTTAATGTTTTACGGGATTTTATAAGTCAAAGAAATAAACCGTATAATTTTGAAAATTTAGTAGTTCGGTTCCAACTTAAGAAAATAGATCGGTTCTAACTAGCTTTTGAGTAGATCGATTTCAACTAGCTTTTGAGTAGATCGGTTTCAACTAGCTTTCGAGTAGATCGGTTTCAACTAGCTTTTGAGTAGATCAGTTTCAACTAGCTTTTGAGTAGTTCGGTTCCAACTAAGTGAGTAGATCGGTTGATACTGGCTCTTGAGTAGATCGGTTGAAACTAGAACTTAAGAAGATCGGTTGAAACTACACTTGAGTAGATCGGTTGAAACTAGAACTTGAGAGATCGGTTGAAACTACACTTGAGTAGATAGGTTGATACTAATCCGAAACCCAAAATTTTAAAACCACAAAAAGACACTTTTTTGATAGATTTTTCCCAAATTTTCTTGTACAACTAGTATTACTAAACCTAAAGGTACCTTAAAAATGTAAACTTTATGGTTTTTAAGCCAAAAATTTCAAAATCAAGATTTGTACTTTATAAGGTTTTTTCAAAAACTAAAGTTGAAAAAAATGAGTTTTTCTTTATTCAAAGCTTATACACCTATATCCAGGGATACTAGATCAAATTTACCTATGTAAATGATCTTTTAGTGTAAGGAGAAGCTTCAAAACAAAGAAATAACGAGAAAAAACTACGGTTTAGAACATAAAACTACACGAACAAAAGCAAACTCAAACATAAAAACTAAGCATACCACTCCATGGCTCTTGATACCAATTGAAGAATATCTAATAACATACTTAATGAGGGAAAGAGAGGTAGTTTTAGAGAGAGAGAGGTTGGATGAACACTTTAGAGAGAGAAAGTAAACATAAATAGAAAATGCATTAATGTGTGTGAAAATAATGAACAACCAACACCCTTTTCATAGCATGGAAAAGGTATTTATACTTCCTATGGCCGGCTATGGACATGGCTTACATAGGCTTTCCATGGGCCTTGGGCTAACTAGCCTAGCAAGTTTCCAAAAATAACTAAACGAGCTATCTAATGATATCTATGGAAGTGACCGACACTTTCGTGTTCCTAACAACATGCTTACTTGGGCATTTCACACTAGGGTCTAAAACGCCAAAGATTCTATGGGTATGCTAGCAACTTGACTTCGTCTAAAGATATTTACTCCAGAAGAAGAATTATTGCAGTAACCAGACTTAAAATTATGAAGATGTATGACTACGGTCACCTGGAAGAGATTGAAGTTCATCGAGATGATCAGAAGCTATATACGTTTAAAGAAGGTGATTTCAAAAGACTTCGCCTACAAGACATTGAGGACATGTTACTTCTACTTGTTCAAACATAAAAAAAAAAAAAAAAAAAAAAAAAAAAAAAAACAAAAAACAGAAGCTGACTAATCTCACAATCGACGAACGGTATTCCTTGAATGTGGCATTACGTATGTTCACAAGATGGATTGTCATTCAAAGGTTGGTGGAAGATCTTTAATTAGGTGTCGAAAGTTACCAAAAGAAGCTCAACCTTACCAAGCCAGACACATTCAAGTCAAATCTCAGGAACAAAACCGCATACACTTCACACTCAGACCCTCATGGAATAATATATGTGGATCAGTTCAAGAGGAAGAGATTGATTCGTACTGTTGAACTCCACAAGTTTAGTGATGGCACGCTCAATGATGTAGGACTGCTCTTCACAACATTGCTGCGGGAATAAGAATGGAATATCTACCAATGAGGAAATGGAGTAACTTAGACAAGAAAAGGGCTCGGGTTATGGTTCAGGATATAGACACACAACTTTATCAGAGGACGTTGATGCGGA
Organism: Tanacetum coccineum; assembly: GCA_026074375.1. Classification (NCBI taxonomy): domain Eukaryota; kingdom Viridiplantae; phylum Streptophyta; class Magnoliopsida; order Asterales; family Asteraceae; genus Tanacetum; species Tanacetum coccineum. The sequence goes on from BQNB010167559.1 coordinate 13,343, forward strand.
ATCTAGAGTTGTTCGTTGGTGGAAGGATATACGGGAAAGATGTCAGGCTTTTGGAAAGGACAATATGACTTCGTCATATTCTGTCTTAATAAATTTTAGGTCAATTTCTCGTATATTATAATCTTGTGAATATGTATATAAGTAGTATAGACTTAGAAAATAGGCTTATATAGTGTTTGAGTATGAATTTTCAAGAATTTCTTAGTAAATTCAATTTTTTTCAAATTATCATACTCAAACACCATATGATACCCTTATAATTTAAGGGGGAGCATAAAATTTTTCCTATTGTGGCTTGTTAATAATTGGACATTCTTTCCCCGAAAGAAGTTATATTTAAATCAATTGATATCCAAAATATTAAGAGATTTAATATTTTTGATAAGGGGAGAAAATGTGATTAAAATATATGGCTAATAATGTGATTTTAAGATCTCAAGTGTACGTTGTCCCATATATGTGCTAAACTCTTTTGATTAATCGATGCACATATGAAAAGGGAACAAATGGTTATGTGATTGGCTGAAATGTGGAAGTGCCAAAGACCGACCATTTTTATTACTGCATTGGAGTTATAAGGTGGTTAAGTTTAGGTATTCATTCCCATGATCCAGCCAGAACCGGAGGGATCTACCTAGGGA
>BQNB010167560.1:0-11200 GCA_026074375.1 Tanacetum coccineum
GAGTCATGCATTAGAGATTTAGAGTCATTACATGTTGGGATATTGTTATGATCTAAAATCTTTGTTATCAAGTGTTGAACAATTTAAGCCGTTGTGCTTTGTATTAAACAATTTCAATAAATCCAATGTATCATATTTTAAACGACTCTTTTAGAGGTCGTTCTCATATCTTATGCTATTGATCTATAATGTAACGCTCCTGGATACTCATATTCCACTGCGACCCAATTTGGGAGTGTTACACAATGTCCACTAGGCAGAGGTTAGTGTGCAATTAATAAACATAAAGTTTTTTAATTAACGTAAAATGTATCAAATTTGGGTTCATTTAAGTGAAAATCATGTTCAAATATAGTATTTTATAGATTTATTTAATGTACATTTAATGTATTTTTTGTTTAGGATGTTTTTAGTGTTCTATGTACTCCTTAAAGTTTTATTGGGTAGTAGCTAGCTATTAGTTTGAGTGGCTTTTTCATATTTACCTTTAAATTATTAGTGTTATAAATGTGAAATTCACTTGTAAGTATTTAGCATGTTTCATCACAAATTTTTGTGCTTGTTATGTTAGTTTCCGCTTATGTAACAGGCTGAGATCATTACTAGAAAAACTGTCAATAGCAACAGCCTAAAAATATTGTTAAACAGCCTAATTTCGTTGCTAAATGACGTTAGCAACGACATGAGCAACAAATACCCTTTGTTGCTACATCACCTATTGCTAAGTAGAAAGTCATTGCTAATGTCTTCAAGTCTTTGCTAATCAGCAACGAAAATTGATTTCGTTGGTAAATTCCTCAACCCTCCAACCTTTTATTATCGTTGTACATTAGATGTTCAACGGATGAGTCAATTTGCTATCGTTCTACATTAGATGTTCAACGGATGAGTCGATATGCTATCGTTGTACATTAGATGTTTAACGGATGAGTCGATATGTTATCGTTGTACATTAGATGTTCAACGGATGAGTCGATATGTTATCGTTGTACATTAGATGTTCAACGGATGAGTCGATATGGTATCATTGTACATTAGGTGTTCAACAGATGAGTCGATATGCTATCGTTATACATTAGGTACATAGTTTACCCGCCAAAAACACCCGCCTAAAACTCTATCAAAATACTCCTACCAAAACCTCTTTTTTACTATAAAAGCACGTATTATCCTCACAACCACCAACATATCACACACATTCTTACTATCACAACCACCAACATATCACACACACTCTTACCATCACAACCACTAACAAATCACAATATTATTATGAAGATGGTGCCATATGAAGCTTTTGCTTGTCGTTATGAAACCGGAGATGTAGTTATGTGAGAATTGTATAAACCTAAAACCCGTGGTAAACTATACTATGCATGTCCACAATCAAACGTGAACAATCACATGTTTTTTATTTGTGTAATATACAAATAATCTGGTTAGTTGTTAAGAATTATTTTCTTTACTCTTTCACTACTACAAAAACTGCTTTTACCCACGGACTTTTCCCACAGAAAAAATATCATGTGAAATTTCACACGGAATACCCACAAATTACACACTAAATTGGTGACAAAATTTCAGTAAGAAATATATCATAAATTTCCCATGAATTTTTCACTATTTACACACTAAATTGTTGACCAAGTTTTCGTGTGAAATACGTGGCAAATTTCACACAGATTTGCGATAATATTTACACTATTCTTGTTGATTCGACATCCGTGAGAAAATTCTGGGAAATTTCATACATATTTGCCACGACTAAAGTTATGTGGCAAATTTTATCTACATTAATCACAGATTTCACACGGTATTATCTAATAAAGCAACTATTTAACTTATCTACGAGAAATTTATGGGTCACTATGGGAAATACGTGTGTAAATACCCACAGATTTCTCACAAATGTTGTTTTGGTGTTAACTATGGTAAATACGTGTGTAAATACCCACATATTTCCCATAAAAAAATATCGTCTTTATGTTTCTTTCTACTTACACATTCCCACGTTACTCAGTATGTCTTCATATGTGTTTGTAGTTTCATATTATATGTGTTTGTTTATTAACATAACTATTTATGTGAGTATCGCGTGTTGGTTTAGGTATAACCTTTTGTGTAACAAATCATTACATATGTATGAATATCTACACGTGTGTGTTCCGCATGTTCGTTTATGACATTCATTGTATGGATTGTGGTTTTGTATGTAAGTGTACGGACGTGTATATGGCTGAACGTGTAACCATATCATAAAAGTAAAAGAATTGACTTATTATATCCGTTTTATACATAAGTCGAATAAGTTAAACGGTTTTTGAATTGACCCATTAAATCCGTTTTATTATACAATAGTTGGCACATTACATGTGTTAAACGGGTTACGGATCGACCCGTTTAATACATTTAACTTGTAAAATAAAATATACATAATTTTTAATTTAAGAAAATTCTTAAACGGGTTGGCGGGCCGACCCGCTTACTTTATTCACCATCACTACTCACACCTACCACCACCAAAAGAAGGATTTTGCTAAAAGTTACCATTCTCGCTTCTAGGCAATCGGAGATGGAATCTTTGATACAAGCATGGGTTTGTCATCCGTTCCAAGAGGGTGCCAGGGTATGATGATAAAGATATTGAGGGTACGGCAAGTTACTGGTATGTGAATTGGTCTTCCAAGGTGACAGATGAGAATGGGACTATAATCAGGATGGAGATGACTTATGCTCTGATGTTTGGGGATAAGTATCATCATAACTCCTCGGGGAGAAACGTAAAAGGGTTGTGGTTTTTTTAAGGTTCCCATGGTTTGTTTTTGGTTTTTTTAGAGTTCCCATAGTAACAAGATAAGTACTTACTTAACTTGTTACTATTTTTTATAGATAAATGGTCTGATGATGGCCTATGGTGTGGACTTGTTTTTACCAACTCAGAAGTCAGATCTAACAAATTAATATTTTGGAGGGCTTAACTTAAGTGTAGTAGTAGTATATTTACTAGATCATGCTTCGTCATCTAACAAATTACTATTTTAGAGATTATAGCATACAAGATATAGATACTAATAAGTATATAGATAATAATAAGGTAGAAACGATAGTGAGATTATACCTTTTTCGAGACCACCTATTTTAACAGCGAGAAAAAGGTAGTTTTTACTCTTGTATCGTAAAACAAAAGGAGAGGGTTTTGATCAACACTTGGAGCAAACATTGTTTGCAACTTTGATAATCTTTAATAAGTCCGTGTGTGTTTGTTTCAAAACCAGCAAGCAACCAATATAAATAGACTTGACCAACCAAGATCAAAGCTAAATAAATATTAGTAAGTGGGTGAATTCATAGCTCTAAATAATGACTTGACCAACCATGATCAGAGCTAAATAAATATTAGTAGATAGGTGAATTCATAGCTTTACATAAATATTTCGTGGAAGTGAATAGCTTTAAATGAATATTGGTAGGTGTCTATGTGTGGGTAGATAAAAATGAATAGCTTTAAATAAAGGGAGACAATGCTTGTTTATCTTTGTTACAATTGAAGACGCAAGAAATGGAAGATACTAATTCTAGTGCTCGTTTATCTTGGTTACAATTATTCGAATTTGTGTAGTGGTGCATATTGAGATAAGGATGTAGAATTGTAGATAACCCCGGCCCACACTCCATTTTCCAAATAAAATACATTATATCTCCAAGTTAAAGAGAAAAACATTTAGAGTTTAAGATTTTGTCTTTAATACAAGACGTAGTGAATATATTCACAAGTTAGCTAAACAATGTCATTATAAGCTAGTAATCAAACATTTTGATTTATTATTCTTTTTACCAAAAACATATTGTTTATTTTGGTGTGCCAAAGGGCAAGTCATCAGTAAATGATAATTTCAATACATTAAAAACTAACAATAATCAATTACGGAGTAATAAGATAAAGTGTTTTATTATTAGTTATAAGCTTTGGCGAGGACGTATCATCGCCAAATGAGTCTGGTTAGAAAACTTTAACTGAGAAACTGTGTGTAGGTAAAAGTCGAAATGCGTCGCCGTCAAAAACATTAGCGACGAGGCTTTAGCGAGGATCAATTCACGAGGACACGTCCTTGTTAAAGACTTTTAACGAGGACGTGTCCTCGGCGAAGGCCACAAAAAGGTCCTCTCGGTCTCCAATGAGGCCCAATGTTGTTGTCTGTGGACACCTTTAACTTTGCTAGTTTGCTCCATGAACTCACCCTTGGGTTTTTTGGAACTATCGTAACGAAGTCAAATTCAACATTAAATGCGTGAACAACCTAATAAGGACTTGATGTTTAGTGATGTTATTCGGACTTGGTCTATCGAAAAGTAACAACTTTGGTTGTTCCTTGGCTTAAAAGATGGGTGAAATGCAATGAATGATTTGATATCAATCATGCATCATTAAATCTTTTCACCTATTTATAATCTCTTTAAGAATTTTACTTGCTTAAAGCAATTATGACATAAGTGAACATCATTATTTTAATTTGCATATTTTGTACTTGTTGAGTACAATCTAAAACTTTTTCTATTGTACTTTAAAACTTCAATTCATACACTAACCCTTTGATTTTTAAGAAGAGTTATGATATTTAGGCCTACATAATAGACCTGCAAACAGGCCTACTCCACTCACATTTTGACAAGTTTCAAACACTCATTTTCTCTCCTTATATTCATCAATCAAAATTTAAACTCCACCAATCATTTTTAGGCACACTATTTAGGCTTAGAAATCATTTTTCTTTTAGGAAATTGCCATACAACTTTTTCGTCCGTCAATTATAAAAGTTGATGTTTCAATCAAGCAATATGGAAGACCTTAATTCAACTCATGGCAAGTTCTCAACTAAACCTATCAATATACAACACACAATATATATACAAACTTTGTTTTATGATGATCTCAATAAATAATTTTAAAAATCTTATTTTATTGTTAATCTATCAAATATAAAGTTGTACGTGTTGTACTTTTTTTTAAACGGTGAAATTTTATTAAGCTAGCAAGAAGCTAGAACAAAACAAAACTACATAGTAGAGATACAAATAGAAGGGCACTTAACCCAATCGGTCCAGCTAACACTACATTTACTTCTACTACTAACCCAACTAAACGACGTAGTAATAAATGAATCAAAAAACAAACTTTGTCGAGGTCTCACCATTCCAAAAACATAAGCATTTCGGAAAGTCCATATGTGCCACCATAGAGAGAAAAATGTAGCCTGTAAAATCTCCTTATGTTTTCTTTGAATTCCAAGAGTTTGGATCCACACTTCCCATTGCTGAAACGACGAGATGTTAGGAATTTGAAGATCCCACCATCTCGCAAACCTGTCTAAAATGTTAGAACCAAATGAGCATGTAAAGAAAAGGTGATCTCTCGACTCCATATGATTATCGCATATAGGACATAGCAGAGATGGAACCGCAATGCCACGAGACGAAAGGTTCTCTTGGGTTGGCAAGCGATCTAACAAAAGCTTCCAGACCATAACATTAGTATGTGTTGTACTAAAAAGTAGTTACACATGATTCGTTTCAAAAGTTCTACGTAAATGCATTTATGGACTTGTCTCAAACCGTACTTTTTTCCTTAAACATAACATACTTATCTTTGTTGTGAAAGTCTCTCTAAGAAAGATTTTGAAAGGTAAAAAATTTCATTTTACACAACATACACACAAAGTACAAAGGACCCAATGAGCCTTGTAATTTTAACCATTGAGGATGTCTTGGGCCCATAAAAGAAGTAAGTCGTGCATAGTAAATTACGGTAAATTTCAAAAAAGATAATAATTAAATCGTAACAACGAAGACATCGAACACATTTTAGTTGTTGAGCTGGAATTCAAAAGTACACGAGACATAATTAGACCATTTAAACCAACAATTCTAGGAGACTTGTAAACAAACTGTGAGTATGTTTGGTGACACGTAGCATTAGCGGTTAATATTTAGTCATAATTGTTTGTTAAAAAAAGATGTTTGGTAACGTAGCAGTAGCAATAAATATAAAGTGTAAAATTATGAAAAAGACATATACACATTAAAATAAAATAAAAACTACATACTTATCTTCCTACAGTCCTACACACACAATCATAAAATATATATTTTTTCCACTTATTATTTCTCCAAATCTAAACCGTCAGTTCTGCCACCTATCAGCTGTATGTAGAAAGATTTGTAGGAAGGTTTTGTAGGTGAGTTTAGCATATTTTAATTCATATACATTTGGCGAATATATTGTAAGGCTTGAGTGATATATGTGCAATACGTGGGATTGAGTATGTACACATCGAGTCTAGTTTCGGTCTAGATGCATAGTGTGTTTTGCTTAATATCGTCTAGGTAAATATCCAGTTGTATAACTACCTAATGAGATTTGTATACCGTCTTATAGTATTGTTATTTCATTCTTTTAGTTGCCTTGAAACCTCTTCTAAGGTACGCATGGTTTTACAATTTTTTTTAGTCCAACATTTGCATAGTGTCGTCTAAATAAAGAAAAAAGAATACTTGCAAAGTGTCAAAAATATAGAAAATTGTAGGGTTTTTTTCTTTTTCAAACATATCAGTGATATTCTTTAGATCAATAAATAAATGTTGGTAATACCCGAATAAATTGAAACCCAAACTGAACCGGACCGAAATTGTAACCGAACCGAATTTGTCACAACCGAACTGATCCAAATTAAATATCCACTTTCCGGTTCGATTATAGTTTTGGCAATATAAAACTCTTTCTTAGTATAAACAAGTTGGTTTTTCTCCCGCGCGTTGCGGCGGGGATTAACTTTAACTTCAGATGTGTTTAGCTTTATGTTGCCGAAAATGAAGTATTTGAAAAGGACTAAAATGGGAATATGAATGGCACTTTTAGTTTTAAGAGTTGTTGCTAGCTTTATGCAACCGATATTTCTTTAGTCGATGCTACATTGGATTTATGGACTTTGAGTTGTCGGTTTTTTGGTGTTTCAGTCGTCATCATCACTTGTAGCCGTTCAAAAAAGCAAAATCACAAAGAAAAATAATCTCAGTAAAAAGGTCCAGGTAGCAACATATAATTGATTCAAACTATACAACAGTATATATACACAACTGTACAAATACAAACATCCATGACAAAGCCCAGCAGTTACACAGTTACACTACACTTGCACTGGACTATAAAGTTTCAAAATAATATATACAACAAATATAGTCAATTCCAGTAAGTGTAAGAAATTTAAGTAACAAAAACATACATGTTCCTTTAGTCAATTCCTCTAAGTGTAAGAAATTTAAGTTACAAAAACATACATGTTCCTTTTCAGCAAGCAAGACTTCAATTGCCCTATGTGGAGATTGATGAAAATCTATCAACTTTACTGTAATCTCTTCCTAAAAATATACTCAAGGTATTAGTCTTTAAAACAAACTATCAAAGTCTGTTGTTTGTTTAGTACATAATGCTTAAAAGTGCATGGTTTCTTAATCTGCTACTTAATCAACACCAGAAGTAACTATACACCGATACATACAAAAACTCTAAAAAGATAATAGTTTTCATTTGCGTTGACCATTTTTCTTTGGGGTTTGTTATTTCATTTAACTTCTTTTCATGGAACTGAGCTAGAATTTCAAGTTTTAGCATACTGTTAACAAATCTTTACATCCGGTTAGCTGTTAAATCTCTCTTCATCAGTAACATATGAATGACGATAAACTAAAACAGAATTACCTTTAAACCCTGAAAACATTTTGTATAGCTTATTTTTAAGTTGTTTCAGCCAGCTTGGCGTGTTCAGGCAACAATGTCCGCCATCATATGGTTACCGCTTTTAAAATCCATAAAAGAATAACGAAGAATGTTGTTAAATCTACATTTAAGAACAACATGACTAAAAAATGGAATAACGTGGTGCATGCAGTTACCGGAACTTAGGCTTCCATTTATATTTTTTTACTATTAAACCATTGTTTTATCACTAATACCCCGTAGTACCTGTACCGTCGTTATAAAAACAATATACCAAAAAACATATTGCCATAAAAAAACATACCTCCAAATGCACAACCTTCATATTATAATCATAATCTGTTGCTGCTCCATCTCCTTAACGACATGTTGAAATTATGTGTCTGCTTGTAGATTTGTGTCTGTGGGTAGATTTGTCTAGAAGAAGATTAATATAAACATCTTCAATCTTTCAACTTACCCTTTTTATATATCCTAAAACAAAATGGAAATCATATCATTAGCTGATTGCTTATCCTCACCGCATAATTTTTGTGTGTGAGTTTCATAGAGATCTTTCTGGAATGTGAATGAAACGTGTAGAGCAAAAAAGCAGAAATAGAAAGAAAAAAAAAACCCACCCGGTATTGGGCCGAATGAACCAGGCTAGAGTAAGCCAAACTCAAAACGACAACACGTTGGTCGTTTTTGTTTTGCCTTTTAGGATATATGGTAATGAACGTACCTAATGTGCTTGAAACATTTAAACATATATAATTATGTTTCAGTAAAATAAAGGATAGGGAATGATTAGAATAAATTGAATGACTAATAGTAAAATGACTAAAAACAAGTTAAAGAGAGTATATTGTATAGTGACTAAATTAAATATAAAGCATAGTCACTAAATTGAGTATTTGAAGAAAGGTTAGTTATTATTTATTGTAAATAAAGACAAAAATTAGTGCAGGTGCAGTGGTGTAATAAGAAAAAGACAAAAAATGGTAACAATAACGATTACTTTTTAGAATTCAGACTTTTAAGTTGTCGGTGACCAATGGTGCAATCAAATTTTGGGATGAAAAGAAATAAATACCCATAGTGTGCAAGGCATATGGGAGAGATAACGAGAGAAATAACGGTTTTACATGTAACGGTGCTCGAGTGACCAAACGGGTAATGAACAGTTGCCCAAAAAACTCTGTATGAAAGTCCCCGTTATTTAGGGACCAAACGGGTAAACGGAGCTAAGTTCAGGGACCAATGATATAATTTACCCTAATATTTATACATAACAACAATATATGTGTTGGTTTTCAATAAAAATACTAAGTTTATAGGGTATTTTTTTAATTTATAAAGTTATTATAAAATATGAAAACCAATAAGTATATTTAAATTCATATAATTTAATTAAATTTTGACAACTAAAGTTTTATAAAGTACTCTATTTTTTAGAGATTTTTTTAATAAAATCGATATATGTGTTTTTATACATATTTATTTTTGTGAATGTAATTTAAATAAGTTTGACCAAGTTTAAGCCAATTTTTTGTATTTTATAGGCCAATAAGAAGGGTTAATACACAAATGTGTTACTAAAGTTTGCTAAAATATTCACCTAAGTTACTAAAGTTTTTTTCGTTACAAATAGGTTACTTAAGTATACGGATTTATCATTTGGGTTACTGAATGTTTAAAACAGTTACAAAGAGCTTACTCAAGTATACAGATTTATTTTTTGGGTTACTAACCTTTACAAAGAGGCTTATTATTTGGCTTATATACCCTTAAAAAAATTCACCTGTATACTTGAGTAAACTTGAGTAACCTTTTTGTAACCAAAAAAACTTTAGTAACTTAGGTGAACATTTGGGCAAACTTTAGTAACATTTTTGTGTATTAACCCTTTTTTATATATGTCTTTCATTTTTTCCATGGATCCTAATATGAATTCGAATCCAAACAATTGGATAAACGATTTCTTCTACAACCTACAAAATTCGTCATCTTCATCTAATCCGCCAACTTCGACATCCACCAACTCAACTCCGACACCACGCCCCACTATACAAATTCCAAACCCGTTCTCCAACTTTCAAGTCCCAAACCAAATCCCGTTTCTTAATTGTACTCCCGAGCAATTTTAATTTTTTTATCACAAACACAACAAACCCAACAATCCCAATTCCCACCCCCATTCGTCCCAACCTGCGTCCGACGCCGAAGTCGAAGCCCACGTCGACGTCGAGCTCGAGGACGAGGGCCCGTCCCGACCATCACACAAATAAAAATATGTTGACGGGTAAGTGGACACCGATGAATCGCGATGTTCAAAAGTTTAACGCGATTTACAACCAAACCGAGCTTTTGAGTGGTGAAAATGAAGATAATTTGTATACCCGTGTGCTCACTTTGTTTCGTGATCAATATGGTGTCGAGTTTCGACACTGTGATGCTTGGCTTTTTTTGAAACATAAATATAAGTGGACAAACCCCGAGTCGACACAAGCACGAAGAACCCGAGGACGGGTAACGGGAGAAGATGTGCCCGAAATGTTTGGAGAGGATGCTCTACCGCGTCCATCCGGGGCTCCTCGAAAGTCTAAAAGTCAACGTTCCTCGGCAAGCTCATCCGCCACTTCCGGTTCGTCTAAAAACCGACTAACCGAGTTCTTTCAAGAACAAATTCAATTGGACCGTAAAGCGAAAAAAGAATCATTAGACTCGCGGTGGTTGAACTTCAAAAAAGAAACGAAGATTTGAAGATTCTTACTTTCGACACTACGGGGATGAATCCGGAAGACGCGGCTAGGATCGAGGCTTTGAAAGAGAAGGCCCGGGCGACGTATTTTAACTTTTAAATTGTTGTCGTATTTTATTTATGTTTATGTTTTTTTCTATTTAAGTTTATGGTTTTTTTTTAAGTTTATGTAATGTTTTTTTTAATTAATGAAATTTAAGTTTTAAGTTTATAAGTTTTTTTTTTATAAAAATGAAAAAAAAAATTGGAAAAGTTCTCTATAACACCAAAAAATGTGTTAACCAATGAGGCACTTTTTGATGTTATGAGAGTTTTTAGTGTTGTGGAGAAAAAATACCATTTTTGGCCCACAGCTCAACCCAAGACACCAACCATACCTACTGCTCTACACAATGATAATAAAACTCCTGATATCTTTACATTGATACAAATTATGAGGTAATAATTAATTAGTTATGTTAATGTTATCTTATATATTTATGACTTATTCATTCGCTGGTTTTAAGTTCGTCTGTTTTCCTTCTTCTAATCACATAAAATGTGAAGCGACAATCCCTGTCATTACTCATTATTAATGGGTCTCTAGTTTTCTATCGAATCTATTTTGCATGTATGTCAGGTTGAGTTGTGGATAATTAGCAATGTAAAAATAAAGATAAGACATTATGAATGTAGATATAGTTAGA
>BQNB010167561.1:0-13983 GCA_026074375.1 Tanacetum coccineum
GAGGCTAGGGGTGGATGTTTATATAGGTACCAAACCCTAGATCTAGATAAACTAGGAAACCTCTAATTTTATCCTTATTATTTTATCCTTATTACAATATCTTTTCCTTAATTATAAAATTGATCCCAAAACCCTTCTAGAAACACCTTAGGGGCCGACCTTATTAGGACACCTACAAGGTTTGGGTTTTTTCAAATTTAGCCCCTTCGGTTCATGTTTAAATATTCGTTAAGTTAGTTATAAAATATAACGGTAACCAACGGTTATTTAAAACTATAACGTGAAGGATATTAAACCTTTAATAATAAGTAAATATATATTAAACGTTTAATAAACATACTCTTCGTGTCTTAATGTGTATTCCCCCGATAGAATCATGTATTTCTGGTCGTATAACATGTGTACCCGACTCCCACTCTCCAACACCTCCTATTCTTGAAAAGATAATGTACACCTCTTGGTCGAGTCCGATTCATTGCAAACTTAGAGAAATCAACAGGAGTGGCCATAAGTTCGTCAAGAGTAAGTAGATCCTTTTCAGCAGATAGTATATCATTAAACCAGGTTTGTTCTTGAGTATCATCAACTGCTTTGACCTTGTTCCATTGTGGATCAGGAGTAGGAGGCCTTGGAGGTTGTGTGAACCAGTTATTCTTTGGAACACAGTATACTCTTGTCAACCATCACCATATTGCTAAAGAAATTTGGGATCGAGTTAAGTTACTCATGCAAGGCACGGAATTGTCACAGCAAGAACGTGAGTGTAAATTGTATGATGATTTTGATAGGTTTACTTTGGTAAAGGGTGAGTCAATTCATGAGTATTACTTGCGGTTTGCACAACTCATGAATGATATACACACTATAGGAATGACAATGCAGTAGGTTTAAGTGAATACTAAGTTTTTGAACACTCTTCCACCTGAGTGGAGCAAGTTTGTGACTGATGTAAAGTTAGCAAGGAACATGCATACAACCAACTATGATTAGATTTATGCATATCTCAGTCAACACAAGGCACATGCTACTGAATTCCGCTTAATGCATGAAAGGTTTCCTGATCCACTTGCCTTGATTGCTAATAATCCTTACATCCCTTCATATCAAACCAACTATCAATCTCAGTACAATCCTACTCATTATCAACAACAGTCATCACCAATTGCTTAACAATATTATCCCTCTCAACAACATTCACAATCTTATGAAGCACCTTCTCATTAGCAACAATATAAGCCTCTATCAATTTCCCAAAAACCATCAGTTCCATAAAATGTTTATCAATCTCCTGCAATGTCACAACAACCACAAGCTGAGTTTCCTCAGTTAGACTCAGGTCTTACAGCTCCATCATTTTTGCTAGGTGATGATCCAATTACGAGTTTGAATAAAGTAATGGTGTTTTTAACTACCGTAATTACATCACGTTTTCCTATAACCAACTCAAAACATCTTCCAATCTAAGAAACCAAGATACCATTCAAGATGGTAGGGTTATAGTCCAACAAGTGTAGGGGAGACAGGGTCAGAGTTTTGCTGGTATAGGATATAAGAGCAATGCAACAAGCTCAGTGATAAACATATATGAGGGAACTAATGCAGCAGTTCAAGCAAGGGTTGTCAGGTGTTACAATTGTCAAGGAGAAGGGCATATGGCAAGGCAGTGCACTCAGCCAAAGAGGCTAAGGAACTCGGCATGCTTCAAGGAGAAAATAATGCTAGTTCAAGCACAGGAAGCTGGTCAGGTGTTAGATAAGAAGCAGTTAGCATTCTTAGTAGATCCAGGAGTTGCAAAAAGCCAAGATACTCAAAAAACAATCATATACAATGATGCTTTCTAGACTAATGATACGCTTTCGACTCAGATTATGATGAAGCACCAGGTGCAAAGTTAGTTCTTATGGCAAATCTCTCCAGTTATGACTTAACTGTTATCTCTAAGGTACCAATCTCAGACACTAATCAAGATAATTCTATACTTGATGATTGTGTTCAAGAGATGTATTATTCTAAACAACCCGCTTTCGATCCCGCTTCAAATATTAAAATTACAAGTGATAGCAATATCATCTCATATGATCAATATTTAATAGAGACTAAAAGTGCAGTTGTTCAAGATACTACTTCAACTGAACAACAAAATGATGTGATAATGTCGGTCTTTGAAAGATAACTAATTATAGTTTTGCTAAATGTAATGCTGAGAGTATTAAAAATAAGAATGTGAATGAGTCTTTAACCGCTGAGCTAGAAATATATAAGGAAAGGGTAAAATGTTTGAAGAAAGGCAAAAGGTTGATTTAAACGACTCAATGAAAAAATAGATTGATTCACAAATGAATGACATGATTCTTAACAAGAATTCAAAGTTTGCTGCTTTTCAAAAAGAGATTGATTCACTGAAATTTAGTCTTTCTAAAATTGTGAAACAAAATATACCTTTAACAACAACAATTGATGGTTTGAAAAAGCAAATGAATGAAAAATAAAATAAATATCTTAAAGAGATTGTTGACTTAGAAAAACAGAAGAAAGAATTGGATAACATTGTATAAAAGTGGGTCAATCTGTGCAAACAATGCATATGTTAACGAAACCACAAGTTTTTTCGATAACACTCATAAACAAGCTCTTGGTTATTGATGTGTCGTTGTGTGGTGTTATTTTTATGATTCAAGTTTTAAATTTATATTTTGTCGACTCAACCAAAAATAACACTTTAACGGGCAGTATACCCGATCGATAGTAGTTTCGTGGTAAGTAGGGTGTCGAACACTCAAAGCGAGGTTAAATCTATCAATTTAATTAATATCTTGGTTATCTAAACTATGTTAATTCTATTCTATTCTAAACCTATGTCAGTCCTAATCCTAGTTCTAACGGGAAAAGGGGGTTTTCAGCCTAAGAGACTGGCACGGTTTGGTTGGTGACTACAATCAATTCAAGGACTTTAACCCACACAAGCTAATTAACAAAAAATAAAAGAGCGGTCGAGCCAAATATAAGAAAACTGTATTAACCATTATTAATCCGATTAGAAAGTTGGTTTGTTTATTAAGTGCAATGATTTCTTCTCTCGAGGCGGTATATCATTATTATAGACTTAGGCGTTAAATCTCCCTAAGACTAGACACATCTAATTCTGTCATAATTAAAGCATCCGAATAAAGACATCCTATTTGCTGATTATAATCTATTCTTAGAGATTAAAAGCATTGGTGATCTTGTGTAAAACCCTAGTCATGAGAGGACTTTACCGCTTATCGTCTTAATGGGTGATTTATAAACTAGCGTTGGTTTATTCTTAGTCCTTTCTGTTTTCTGTTTTGTCCTCTTGTCCAACTATCCAATGGATCAGAACGTTATTTGTTGAATTATCTAGGTCCACTTTCTAGTCAACACGATCATAAACTATTGGTAAAGCAATTAATAGTTAAGCCCGAGGTATCATAGACACAGATTTAGTAGGACAATATTTGTGATACTATGATTTTAGATGTATAAATCACTATATGGAGAGCTATACCAAACATTCATATCTTCATAATAATGGCTAATACCTGAAGGTATTAGCCTTCAAACGTCATAATAAATACAAAAGCAATTATTTAGCTAAGGTAAACTAACTAAGTTAATGAATGATACCAAAAACTGAACGATTACTAAAGCATATGGAATTACACGTTGTCTCCTATGGAATTGATAACGTTGCTCGACCTCTTCTGCTCTTTTTCTCCTCTGAAAATTGACTTTTATGGTTTAGGTATCGAGAATATGATTTAGCACACTTAAAACTCATTTTTGAGTTTTGTATTTATAGGGTCTGGAAGTCGGTTCGATACGGTGTATCCATGGCATTGGATACGGCGTATTGGGGTTTTTTAGAGTAGGGACCACGTTTAATATCTTCCAGAATATTCACATACTATATCTTCGATACGGCGTATTGACATCTTCTGGATACGGCGTATTGAGCTTCATTCCTTTGTGGTCTTTGGTGAGTGTAGGCACGGATACGCCGTATCTTCCTTAATGGATACGGCGTATTGGTCTTCAGAATAGTAATCTTCAAAATATCTTCATTTAAGCTCCAAAATGCATGCCTTTTGCTAATATTCACCAAGTACTCCATAATTACTGCAGTTCTTAAATATAAACGATTAAGTAACAATTCTTTGCAATAACTATACAAAATGGGTTAATAACATGGGATAAATGATGCTATAAAATAGACGTTATTTGATGTCATCAGTTATCAAAATACTTTTTATCTCAAGAAAGCTCAGCGGATAAAACCAACAGTATATGATGGAAGCGTGACAACTAAGCAACATGATGTCATTTCTGTGGTTGATTTCGAAGAGACTTTGACTTTAGCTGAAGAGAGTTGATAAAAAATGATTGCAAAACAAAATGATCCAATTTCAAAAGAGAAAAAAGTTAATATTTCTCCAATTAATTATTCTGAATTAAATAAATTATCTGAGCATTTTGGAAAACATTTTGTTCCACAAAAGGAATTGTCTACAGAACAAGCTTTCTGGTTACCGATTTCAAACCCTTTTTTTTTTTTGAACAATTGTTGCTTCCTCCCTACACCTACGTTAAAATAGAGGTTCCTAGTGAACTTCCAAGGTTAGTTTGGTAAATAATTTTTTTCAAAAACTAAAAAAATGATCTTGCCAAATTTGACAATGTGGTGAAAGAAAGAACCACAGCTTTAGCAATAAATGAGGGTACATGGGGTTTTGAACACACCAAAGAGGTTTTCATAACACAAGTAATTCCATTTTTAAATTCTTTAAGGGAATCATTTAAGGATTTTGACAATGGTATTCACAGTGAACTAAATGAAGTGAAAACGGTTTTTATCCAAATGGAAGCTGCTGTTGAACAGTGTTTTGTAGACAAGAAATGTTTTGAAATTCAAAAGAAAGAACTTTTTCTTAAAAACAATTGACTCTTGAAACTAATCATATCTCAAGATATTACGCATATTAATGTAAATTCTTTAGAAGTCATTGATGATTATGAAAGTATGAGAATAAGTTATATTGAAGATTATACTAGGAATCTAACTCTTGAAGCTGAGCTTTTAAAAATGAATGAACTTTCAAAAAGATGTTCAACACTTCAAAACCATTGTATTTCTCTTGAATTAAAACTACAACAAAACAAAGAAAGTTTATAAAATAACAGATCTTGTATAATTTGGATGCTCCAGCATTGAATGAATTTATTGTCATAAACGATCTAAATGCTCAGCTACAAGCAAAGGAGTCCTCGATAAGCAAGTTGAGAGCACACATTGCAACATTAAAAGGAAAAAATGTGTCTGATAATAATGAACCTGTAAATAATGCAAGTGTGATAGCTCCAGAAATGTTCAGGTTAGACTTAGAACCTCTTTCTCTTAAACTTAAGAACAATAGGGAAGCACATAAGGATTATATTCAGAAAACCAAGGAACATACTGACACACTACGTAGAATTGTAGAACAAGCCAGAAAATTGAATCCTATTGATCCTAACTTAGATTATGCTTGTAAGTTTACAATCCGTGTTCAGGAATTATTAGTCTATGTTTCTGAGACATGTCCCACTTCCCAAGTCAAACGATAGAAGTGGCCAACAAACCAATAGTTGACTTTATAGTTGGTTGCAGTCACACTAATGAACAAAACCAGAAAAGTTAGGTATCAGGAACCTAAGGAATCAACAAGCACAACACATAAACAGGCAGTTTTACAAACCAAACAGACCACTAACAAACCTTGTTGTCTTCTACAGCAGTAATCGCTCTCTAGTGTATGCGGATCACAGTCCTAAGAAGAACAGAAAAAGGAAAATATTGGATCCACACCATGCCAGCAAGAAGCAACAAAAGTATAAGAACGTAGTAGTTCACCCTAGGGAAAGTTTATGTCTAGGTCAAATAATAAGGTATCATGTGTCTATGTGTTAATGTCCTTCTCGGGGACATCCGATAAAATTAGAATGATACAAAGATGTGTGTATGTGTAATGCAAATTCTAAACATGGTGTAAAAGATGCAAATTCTAAGTTTGTATGTTCTACATGCAATATTTGTTTATTTTTTGCTAATCATGATAAATATGTTGTTGCTTATATAAATGATATGAATGAGAGTGTTAATTATAAGCCCGGTAAGAGCAAAAAAATGAAATGGAAACCTACTGGCAATGTATTTACTAGTGTTGGACATAGGTGGTTACTACAGATGACTTTCATATAATATGGACAAAAAGTTCCCTAGGACTAGATCACTTCCAATCCTAAAGTGCCTCCTAGGTAATAATTATAAACACCGTAATTACTTCAACTCTAGTTGTTACAGGTTTACCGTATGATACAAAGTAGCGAAATTGTAAGTTTCAATGCTGAACCTAGCATTTTAAGAACCTAGGCCTTCTATACATCTTGGGAACCCACAGAAATTGGGAGTCCCCCCCAAGGGTTTCAAATTCTCCATCTTCTTCTCGTGTCCAATGCAGGTCGTCTAAATCGTCCTCTAGTAATGGTCATATTGCAAAGATTATGGGGTATGGTGACTATCAGATCGAGAATGTCATAATTTCTTGTGTTTATTATGTGGAGGGACATTGTCATAGTTTATTCTCAGTGGGTCAATTTTGTGATTTTGATCTTGAAGTAGCTTTTTGAAAACACACCTGCTTTGTTTAAAACTTAAAAGGTGCTGATTTACTCACAGGCTCCAGAGATACTAACTTGTATACACTCTCTTTAGATGATATGATGCAGTCCTCTCCAATCTGTCTCTTGTCTAAAGCCTAAAAAACAAAGTCTTAGTTATGGCATCGAAAGGTTCTCCCATTTAAACTTCACAACAATTAATGAACTTGCCAAACAAGAATTGGTTAGAGACCTACCCAAACTGAAGTATGAAAAAGACTATCTGTGCTCTACGTGCTCAATTGGGAAAAGCAAGAAGCACACTCATAAACCTAAGTCTGAAGACTCCATTCAAGAGAAGCTATATCTATTGCATATCGATCTTTATGGTCTAATAAGAATTGAAATATCAATGGGAGGAAGTACATTTGGATTATTGTTGTTGATTACTCACGGTTCACTTGGGTGAAATTTTTACGATCAAAGGATGAAACTTTTGATTTTTAATTAAGTTTTGAAAAATGGCTACAAGATGGTTTAAGTTACTATTAGAAACATTCGCATAGATAATGAAACAGAGTTTGTCAACCAGACCCTAAAGTCCTACTATGAAGATGTCGGGATATCACACCAAACTTCAGTTGTAGTACTCCACAACAGAACGGCGTTGGCGAAAGACTGAACCGAAAAATGAAACTTTTAGTGGATGCTGCACGTTATAATGGTAATATTTTCATATGGCTCCAATATATTGTGGGAGAAGCAGTTGCATCGCTTACTTGTTATACCTAAAAATGGTCATTGAGTCGTAGGCGTCTCAACAAAGTACCATATGAACTTATACATGACAGTAAACCGACTAAAATATCTTTCATGTCTCTGTGGTGCTTTATGTTACCCAATAAATGACTGTGAAGATTTGGAAAGCTAAAACCTAAGCAGATATTGGCATTTTCATTGGTACGCTCAGCAAAGAAAGATTATTGAATCTTAAGAGACGGGACCCGACTGATTATGGGAAACTATCCGTGTCGATTTTGATAAGCTGACAGGCGATGCTTCTGAACAAAGCAGTTCAGGATCCATACTTATGAAATGACTCTGAAACAATAGTTCAGGACTCATACAGGAATCCTCCTTTCCTAAATCTTATGTTCCACCAACTAAGAATGATTGGGATCTGTTGTTCCAACCAATGTTCGAGGAGTACTTTAATCCTCCACCAAGTGTTGTTTCACTAGTTCCTGCAACTGCTGCTTCAAGACTTGTTGATTCAACCAGTACACCTTTGTCCACTTCCATTGAACAAGATGCACCAGCAACTGGTACTTCATCCACAACGCAAGAACCACAATCTCTAATTATTTCTGAAGGTGTTAAAGGATAGTTACAAAAAGCACCGTTTGATGATGATCTCTTTCTTGATATTCTCACTTCTAAACCAAATTCTCAAGAATCCTCATCAATTGTGCAACCAACCAACCCACCTTTTGACCATATCAGTAAATGGACGAAGAATCATCCTTTAAAAAATGTGATCGGAAATCCTTCTCGACCTGTCTCAACTCGAAAACAGCTACAAACAAATGCCATGTGGTGTTTCTTTGATGCCATGTGGTGTTTCTTTGATGCCATTCTCACCCCAGTCGAACCCAAGAACTTTAAAGAAGCCTTGTTGGAATCTTCCTAGATCGATGCGATGCAAGAAGAAATTCACAAGTTCGAGCGACTGGATGTATGGGAGCTCGTACGTTGTTCAGATTTAGTCATGATAATTAAACTGAAGTGGATCTTCAAAGTTAAGCAAGACGAGTTTGGAGGGGTACTGAAACATAATGCAAGGCTCGTAGCTAAGGGATATCGTCAAGAAGAAGGAATAGATTTTGAAGAGTCTTTTGCACCCATGGCTCGTATAGAAGCAATCAGAATCTTCGTTGCAAACGCCGCCAATAAGAACATAACTATCTACCAAATGGATGTCAAAACAACATTCTTAAATGGTGAGCTACGTGAAGAAGTCTATGTTAGTCAACCGAAGGGCTTCTTAGAGAAAGACAAGCCTCACCACGTATACAGGCTAAAGAAATCATTATGGGTTGAAGCAAGCTCCACATGCGTGGTATGATATGTTGTCAAGCTTTCTACTATCTCAAAAGTTCTCCAAAGGTGCGATTAACACCACATTATTTACAAGGAAAGAAGGCAAACACATACTCATGGTACAAATTTATGTCGATGATATAATCTTTGCATCTACTGATCCTGGTCTATATGATAAATTTGCTGATATAATGAGTTCTAAGTTTAAGATGCCAATGATGGGTAAAATTTCATTTTTTCTCGGACTCTAAATTTCTCAAAGTCCCAAAGGCATCTTTATAAACCAGATAAAATATGCTTAGAAATCCTTAAGAAATATGGTATGGATTCTAGTGACTCGATTGACACCCCTATGGTGGATAGAACCAAACTGGATGAAGATATGCAGGGGAAAATAGTTAATCCTACACATTACCGTGGAATGATCGGCTCCCTTATGTATCTTATATCCAGTCGACCTGATCTTGTATTTGCGGTATACATGTATGCTCGGTATCAGGCACGACCTACCGAAAAGCACCTCAATGTAGTAAAACGTATCTTTCGATACTTGAAAGGTACCGCTAATATGGGCCTTTGGTACTCTAAAGATACTAGTATTGCACTAACCGTTTATGCAGATGTTGATCACGGCGGGTGTCAGGACACAAAAAAGTACTTCTGGTAGTGCCCAGTTCTTAGGAGATAGACTTGTCAGTTGGTCCTCAAAGAAGCAGAAAAGCACTGCTATCTCAAGTACAAAGACATAATACATTGCATTATCTGGATGTTGTGCTCAAATTCTATGGATGCGATCACAACTGACAGATTATGGATTTGAATTCAATAAAATTCCTCTGTACCGTGATAACAAAAGTGCTATTGCTCTTTGTTGTAACAACGTCCAGCATTCAAGATCAAATCATATAGACGTCCGGTATCACTTTATCAAAGAACAAGTCAAAAATGGTGTGGTTAAGCTTTACTTCGTCCGGACTGAGTATCAGTTGGCAGACATATTCACCAAAGCGTTGCCAAGGGAAAGATTTGAATTCCTGATCAACAAGCTTAGGATGAAAAGCATGTCTCCAGAAACACTTAAGAGTCTGGCAAAAGAGAATGAAGGGTGATGGTCGTACCTCTTCGTGTAACCTATGTACAAATATATAAAAATATAGAAACCCAAAAAAAGATTTTCCATTTTTTTAGAATATATTTTTATGAAAAAGAAAATAGAAAAATATAAAACCCCAAAAAAGAAAATACAAAATTATAAAATCAGAAAATACCAAAAATATGTTTTCATGACATGTCTTTTGTAATCGATAATATTTACGGCTTTAGAAATGTCATTTAATAATGTTACGGAGCTGTAAATAAAGTTCAAACAAAAGTTTCAACTGTTTTCAAAACATGTCCATGGCTTGCAGTTATTTCAGACTGCAACTCGGTTTTAATCTTAAAGGCAAGTATATCGCCAAAAAGATAACTTGACCTCACAACGGGAATTAAATTTCTCGGGCATGAACTGCTTTATGATCATGCAAAGCCTTGTGTATACTTTGCTACACAACCCGGGCTTTCTTAAAATAAGTGTACGTGTCAGTGCATTTATTTATGAAAAATAAGTGAAATCTTATTTTTATTGGTGTTGTATTTCAAAACAATAAGAGAAATCTTATTTTTATTGGTGTTGTATTTCAAAACAAATCTGACATCTCAGTTTCTTATCAGAAAAAGATTTTAAAAGAATTTTCTAACTCTCAAACAAATGTCTACAACTCTTTCAATAGAAAACGAGACATTATTTAAGGGGGAGAAATATGCTAATAATTCTTTCAAAATTAATCGAGGAATAAACGGGAAAAGGTCTTGACAATAACGGATCATGAATTAAAGGTGAGTCAAAGTAATTTTAACTCAAATGGGCTTTAGATGTTATTAGTTTCAACCTTTAGGGATGAAAATGCAAAATTTAAGACTTAGATCTTAAGTTAGCAACTACAAGGACTTAGGTTGCCATTTCTCCAAACTGCATAAGCTTAGTGATAAGTTTAATAGGGAAATGAATGAAAAGTAAACCATAGGGACCATTTTTTCCAAAAATGAAAAACCACAAATCTGTTAACCACAAGGGACGAAATGTGCAAAAACACATTTCTCACAAAACACAAAAACACTTAACACATTTTCTCTCAAGCACATTTCGCACGATTGATATCCAAGATCAAAAGATTGTTTTCTATTATCAAGGTACACTTACAACATGTTTGTTAACTCATAAACAACACTCTCTGAACAAGAATTGGATTAAATCTCACTCGTTTATTCGAAAGACCTTAAAATCAAATTTAGGGTTCATAAAAATAAAAGTGGTTTTTAGTCTTATTAGTGTTAGGGGATTTGATAGTTAAGATCTCATAATCACTCGTTTATAACTGTTTTTAATAAATCTAACTAGTTTGTGAGTTATTGTGATTCATGTGTGCAAGAATTGTGCAAAACATGCAAAATTGCTTGAATGTTTATGGGTTTATGTTTACATGCTTGCTTAAGTGATCTCTGTGTATGTGAATCATGTTTGTGCATTTAGGATCCTCTTTGAGTTATTGGCTTAGGTTCTTGTCTGCGAAATATGTAATCCGTGTAGTAGAGTGATTGTTTTTGTGGTTAAGTGATTCACACATAATGCCTTGTCCCCTAGGAATGCTTGTGAAGCTCCCTATTTGCTGTGGTGCTTAAAAGAAGAGTGGTAATACTTGTTGATTGCTCGAATTAGTCATATAGGGCTCGAAAGTTATTGATTCTTGATAAAACTGCTCATGCTATGATTCTTGAGTGATAATTGTTGTTTGTGAATAAGTTAGAATGACAAAGTTAGTTAAAATGTGTGTTTGAGTTCTATGAATCCTGCGAAACATGTCAAGATTGAATCTGAGAAATATGTAACAGGTTAAATCTGCGAAATATGTTCAGGCTTGATTCTACGAAATATGTCATGTTTTAGACTGCGAAATATGTTTGTCATTAGGTCTGCGAAACATGTTAGATTTTAAGTCTGCGGAATATGTTTCTAGCTCATTCTGTGAAATAAGACAGGGGTTTATTTCTGTGAAATATGTCATTTTCATGAATAGAAAATATGTCAAATTTTTGCATGTTCTGTGAAATATGTCATATCACTTTATGCTATGAAATATGTAATATTTTTACTAATCCTGTGAAATATGTATTGATCTCATTTTTACTTATATTGACCTTGTTTGAACTTTGACCACTAATTGAATGTTTGACTTAGGTTGACTTTGACCAGTATGTTGACTTTTTTGTTGACTTTGACCATTGACCTCAGTTGACTCTTTCAATTAGTTTGTTTAAATGGACTTAATTGATGAAACCTAAACTCAAACTTCATCCAAAACAATCACAACAACAAGGACAATCAATCTGATCAGTGATATAATTTATATATATATATATATATATATATATATATATATATATAATCCAGATCGATTGAGAAAGTTTTTATTTTGAGAAGATTGAGAAGGTTTTCAAAAACGATAGATTTCTAACTTTGATTCATGTTTTTCAAGCGTAAAGCTCATTTTAATGTGATTATAATTCAAAATGTGTAAAAAAAAATTAAGTCAATGTTAAAAATCTCTCGATTTTGCAATATATATACAATACTAAATTATCTATACAAATTTAATGAATCATCATCATAGCTCGATTTTAACAATAATTTGTGAATCAAATTTATGATTTATAGATTCAATTCACTATTAAATGATGTTTACTTGTGAATCAAATCAAAAAATATGAATCAATTTGCTCAAACGAAGATTTCTCAATCTTCTCAAAATAAAAACCTTCTCAATAAAACCGGAGCCTATATATATATATATATATATATATATATATATATATATATATATGTGTGTGTGTGTGTGTGTGTGTGTGTGTGAACTGTATTTGATAACCCTTAAGCAAGTGTGATAGCTCCAAAAATGTTCAGGTTAGACTTAGAACCTCTTTATCATAAACTTAAGAACAATAGGGAAGCACATGAGGATTATCTTCAGAAAACCAAGGAACATACTGACACACTAAGTGGAATTGTAGAACAAGCTAAAAAATTGAATCCTAATGATCCTTACTTAGAATATGCTTGTAAGTTTACAATCCGCGTTCAGGAATTGTTAGTCTATGTTTCTGATACATGTCCCACTTCCCAAGTCGAACGAAAGAATGTGGTTGCAGTCACACTAATGAACAAAACCTGAAAAGTTCGGTCTTAGGTACCTAAGGAATCAACAAGTACAACACATAAACATGCAGTTTTACAGACCAAACAAACCACTAACAAACCTTGTTGTCTTCTACAGAGTAATCACCTCTACCAGTGCTAGCGGATCACATTCTAAGAACAGAACAAGGAAAATTAGGATCACGCCAGCAGCAAGTAGCAACAAGAAGAATAAGACCGTAGAAGCCCACCCTAAGAAAGTTATGTCTAGTTCAAATAGAAAGAACCATGTGTCTTTGTGTAATGCAAATTTTAAACATGCTGTAAAAGATGTGAATTCTAAGTTTGTATGTTCTACATGCAATGGTTGTTTATTTTTCGCTAATCATGATAAATGTGTTGTTACTTATATAAATGATGTGAATAAGCGCTAAATCTAAGTCTGGTAAGAGCAAAAATGTAAAACCATGTATTTAAGGTCACTACTTATTCTGAATTTATAACTATTCTCTAAATCTTAAATAATTCATTTTATTATTTCAGTCGGTTTTTATTAAAATCGTCATTTAAATTTTTTCGCAAATTTTATATTTTATTTTTAATTGTTTCCAATCGAGAAATCAACGAATCCTGTATTTTTAATTATGAAAATTATTAAATTTTTATTTAATATATTTTCACTTATTTATTATTTAAAAATATTTTATTTGAGTCAGGCCGAACCGAATTTAAAAATTATGTTTTTTGTAAAAACTAGCGAGTCGAGTTAAATTTTTAGGGTCGAGATTTAAATAATGTAGCGTTTAAGAAAAATTGGGTTGAAGCCCCTTTTCCCCTTTTCCTTTTAATTTTTCGGAAACCACCAATCCAAACACTTATATATATATATATATATAGGGGGACTTTCTTTTCAGATTCATTCTTAGTGCGAGAACTGACAGAACCATCAAAAACATACATGCACGCCTTTTAAAAATCAAAAAAATACATGAAAATCA
>BQNB010167563.1:0-13983 GCA_026074375.1 Tanacetum coccineum
AAGCAGTTAATACTGCTTGCTATGTGCAAAATAGGGTATTAGTAACTAAGCCTCATAACAAGACCCCTTATGAACTTTTTCTTGGTATGAGACCATTTAGGTGTCCTGTTAAATTCTCAATACCATAGATCACTTAGGCAAGTTTGATGGTAAGGCTGATGAAGGATTCTTTGTTGGGTACTCAATCAATAGTAAAGCATTTATAGTATTCAACAGTAGAACAAAGATAGTTAAAGAGAACCTGCATGTCCAGTTTAGTGAGAATACACCTAATATTGCAGGAAGTGGACCATATTGGCTTTTTGATATTGATACACTAACAAAGTCAATGAATTATAAGCCAGTTGTTGCAAGAAATTAGTCTAATGGTAATGCAGGTAAAAAAGCATGTGATGATGCGGGTAAAGCTAGAATGGAGACAGTACCTGGAAAAGATTACATTCTGCTACCATTTTGGATAATTGCTCCACCATTCTCTCAAAGTTCAAAGAGTTCTCTTGATGCTGGATTCAAACCTTTAGGAGATGATGAAAAGAAGGTTACTGAAGAACTAGGAAAAGAAGGTGGTGATCCAAGTAAAGAGGATGAAAGAGATGATCAAGAGAAGGATGCTAGTGTTAACAGCACTAACAATGTTAATGCTGCTAGCACAAATGAGGTTAATGCTGTTGATGCAAAAACAAGCATTAAACTTCCACTTGATCCAAATATGCCTGAATTGGAAAATTATAGCAAATTTAAAGATGATGAAGATGTTGGTGCAGAGGCTGACATGAACAATTTGGATACTACAATCCAAGTCAGTCCTATTCCAACTACAAGAATTCATAAAGATCATCCTCTTGATCAAGTGATTGGAGATTTGCAATCAGCTCCACAAACAAGAAGGATGTCAAAGAATTTGGAGGCACATGGGTTTGTTAGTACTATTCAACAAAGAACAAACCATAAAG
Organism: Tanacetum coccineum; assembly: GCA_026074375.1. Taxonomy (NCBI): domain Eukaryota; kingdom Viridiplantae; phylum Streptophyta; class Magnoliopsida; order Asterales; family Asteraceae; genus Tanacetum; species Tanacetum coccineum. Next base: position 954 of record BQNB010167563.1, read on the forward strand.
ACCTTCAAAACTGCTTGTTTGCTTGCTTTTTATCACAAGAAGAACCCAAAAAGGTAATTCATGCATTGAAGGATCCAAGCTGGATAGAGGCTATGCAGGAAGAGCTTCTACAATTCAAATTACAAGAAGTTTGGACCTTGGTGGATTTACCAAATGGCAAAAGGGCCATAGGCACTAAATGGGTCTTCAGGAATAAAAAGGATGAAAGAGGAATTGTGATTAAAAATAAAGCAAGATTGGTTGCTCAAGGGTACACACAAGAAGAAGGGATTGACTATGATGAAGTCTTTGCCCCTGTTGCAAGAATTGAAGCAATTAGGCTATTTTTAGCCTATGCCTCATTTAAAGACTTTGTGGTGTACCAGATGGATGTCAAGAGTGCTTTTCTTTATGGTAAGATTGAAGAGGAAGTCTATGTTTGTCAACCACCAGGATTTGAAGATCCAGACTTCCCTGACAGAGTATACAAAGTAGAAAAGGCACTTTATGGACTGCATCAAGCTCCTAGAGCTTGGTATGAAACCTTGTCAACATATTTGTTGGGACAATGGGTTTCAAATAGAGGGAAAATAACAAGACCTTAGATTCATCAAAAAGCACAAAGGATATTTTGCTGGTCAACAGTTTATATGTAGATGATATCATCTTTTGGTTTCAAACAAAGAATGAGCCTATGCAATGCAATTGAGAAGTAGCGAGGGCATAGAAAATTCATATGAGTGTCTATAGGACAACTTACATTCTTCGTGGGATTACAAGTGAAGAACGTGCGCTGAAGGATGGCATATTCATTTTAGTCAAGATAGATAATGTGATAAAATTTTACACACATCCAAATTTGGCTTTTACAGAAGTTCAAAGACCGTAAAGCACACAATGAAACTCGAAAGCTCCTGCTATCAAGGATGAAAATGGTGAAGGAAGTGTATGGTTGAAGGAGTGTATAGGTCAACGACTGGTTCATTGATGTGTCTTACATCTTCAAGACCTGACATCATGTTTGCAGTGTGTGCCTGTGCTAGATACCAAGTCAATCCAAAGGTTTTCACCATTCTTCAATGTTGTGGAAATAAGATTTTTTAGTACTATAAAAAGGTCAACCAAAATTTAGCTTTGGTATTACAAAGATTCTTCTTTTTGATCTGGTAGCTATCTGTTAGTGATTATGCTGGAGCAAGCTTGGATAGGAAGTCTACAACAAGAGGTTGTCAATTCCTTGGATGTAGATTAATATCAAGGCAGTGCAAGAAATAGACAGTGGTTGCAAATTACACAACAGAAGCTGAATATGTGGCTGCTTCAAGTTGTTGTGGACAAGTGCTTTGGATTCAGAATCAACTACTTGATTATTATAATTTTATGCCATACAAGATCTTTATTGATAATAACAGTACTATTTGCATAATTAAAAATCCTGTTTTTTCATTAAAAAACAAAGCATATAGAGATCAGACATCATTTTATTAGAGATTGCAATGAAAAGAAATTGATTCAAATGGTCAAAATCTATACTGACAAGAATGTTGCAGATTTGCTTACAAAAGCTTTTGATGTAAGTAGATTTCAATATTTGATTGTTAGTATTGGAATAATGAATCTTTAAAGTCTTTTATCTCTTTATGTTTTTGTAAAGTTTTGTATGAATTAGTACTGTTAAGTATAATTAGTACTGCTGGTTATACTTAATACTACTGTGCTACTACTGTTAGTTATACTTAATACTGTTGGGTATAATTAATACTGTAATAATTGTGAAAATTGCTAATGGCTTGTGCTTTCTTGGTTTTTGGACTAACATTTTGCAGGAAAAGCAAAGAAAAGTGTTAGATTGATAATGGAAAAGTTTTTTTTGGAATGGAATTGAGTTAATCTGTGACCTCAAGTTAATGAGCAACTAGCATAAACTTAACTACTAATAGTTCTAAGTTAATATTGCTAGGCATAAACTTACTACTGCTGAGTTACTACTGTTGGGTTTAAGTTAATGTTGTTGAGGGTATTTTCATAAATAGTTCGATCAAGGGTTTCAATCAATCATTTAATATCGATTTTCATCACTCTGCAAATAATCTTTTAATCACAAACCCTAAACTCAATTTATCATCCATCTTAAAACCCAACATAAATGGCAAATCTAAAGTTTGTAGATACTCATAATTTGGTCGCATTTTTGTCTAAACCTAAAGAAGTGATAAGTTTGAACAAATTGTGAATTTCTTGAATGCAAAACCCCATTATGCAGCCCTAACGTTAATTCCGACAATATAAATGTCGTGAGTATTGAATAATTCTAGGCTAACTGTCTAGGTCCAAAAACTGTCAATGGTAAAGTACAGTTACATGCCCTAGTGGATGGAAAAAATAATCATAAATGAATCAACTGTGAGAAGAGATCTTTAACTAGAAGATGCTGAAGGTATTGATTGTTTACCAAATTCTACCATCTTTAAACCACTTGCATTGATGGGGTATGAGAAAATTTCACAAAAGCTCACTTTTTATAAGCCATTCTTCTCTCCACAATGGAAGTTTATGATTCATACTATTTTACAATGTCTAAGTGCAAAGACTACTGCATGGACTAAGTTTAGTAGCACTATGGCATCTGTAATTATCTGTTTAGTTACACACCAGAAGTTTAACTTTTTTCAAAATACATTTTTGAAAGTATGTTAAGAACTTAGATAATTTCTAAAAATTTTTGATGGTATCACTAAGGGTTTGTACAAGTGTTTGTGAATCAACAACTTGATGGGCTGCCAAGTCACAAGAGAATTTATGATGCACGCTCTCGCACTAAGAAGATATTTGGAAATATGAAGAGGGTAGGCAAAGGTTTTTCTGGTAGATTAACACCTTTGTTTCCAACAATGGTGGTACAAAACCAATCTGAATTGGGTAAAGGTTCAGCAATGCCCACTGATCCCTAACACACACCCACTTTTATTCAATCGTCATCTCAACCTCAAAAGACTCAAAAACCTAGGAAGCCTAAGAGAAAGGACACTCAGGTACCTCAACCTAGTGGTCCTACAGATATTGTTGCAGATGAGGCTGTCCATAAGGAATTGGGTGACAGTTTGGTGAGGGTTGCTGATGTGTTGTCGTGTATGGTAAATTATTTGATTATTAAGTTTTACATTTATATTTAGCCGACAAACCTAAAACAACACTTTAACGAGCAGTGTACCCAGTCAAGATAGAGTTCGCGGTAAGTAGGGTGTCGAACACTAAGAGTGGAAATTTAATCTTATATTCTATCAGTATTTTAATTAGTCTATTTACTCGTTAAACCTATGCCATGTACGTTGTCTAATGAAATGGGGGGTTCAGCCTGAGAGACTGGTACAGGTTTGGTGATGACAAATACCAATTCAATACACAATAAACACAAAAGATGAAGATTAGAAGATAGAAAAGCGGTACAAGCCAAATGATAGAAAACTGTATTAGCCATACTAAATCTGGTTCAATGCTAGTTTGTTTGTTTTAGTGCAATGATTTACTTATCTCGAAGCGGCATATCATTCTTAAGACCTAGACACAATTAATCCTGTCACAATTAATGCATCCGCAGAAAGCATCCTTTAATTTAATTATAATCTATCTTAGAGAATTAAAGCAGTGGTGATCCTGTTAAAATTCTAGCCCAACGGGACTTTACCCACTTATTGTTTGAAGGTGTTTTATATACTAGTAGTCCACTATTCCAATCTTTATCAGTTAATTAAGAGCATGATTGTTGAAACATAAACGGGTCACCTACCGGTCCAACTAAGCTCATAATCAAAAGATAAGGACAGAACGTTATTTGTGATCCTATTGGTCCAGATATATGAAGCACGATATGGAGAGCTATCTCGGTATCTAGATTACTTAGTCTGTAACACTAGACCTAGTTGAATGATAGGTCGCATATTCAAACACATAAACAAGTATGAGGTGATAAACATAATTAAACAATCAATGATAAATTAAGAAATTGATTTTAAAACAAACCAAACATTAAACTTTCATTAAAAGGCTAATTACCCGAGGGTATTTAGCCCACAACCATGTAATTATACAAGCGTATCAAACTATTTAAAATCGACACGATTAAGAGAGTAAAATTACACGATCCTTATATGGAAATCGTGCTCAATGCTTGACTTGAAGGTTGATCTGAATCTCTAAAATTCGTCTCTGATGATTATGGAAAAGAAAATGATATGCACACTAAAAACTTATTTTTTTAGTCTCTAATTTATAGTTCTGAAAAATACTCGTACGTCGTATCCCAGATAGGTCGATACGCGTATTGGGCTGGATCCGTGGAGTGCGCGCTACGTTCATAAAAATCTTTATATTATTCCCATTTACTTTCATTTACTGTGTCTTCAAATAGTTATCTTCATGGATACGGCGTATAAAGATAGCATGGATACGCCGTACTGGGAATTGTCAAACGCATTTTCTTGTGAAGTCTTGGCGCTGATACGCCGTATCTTTTTAGTTGGATATGGCGTATTGGTGAATTTTCAGAAATCTTCAAATGTCTTTGTTTTAGCTCTAATTTATGCGCCTTTTAGCTTATCTTCACAAAACACTCCTGAATTACTGCATTTATCAACTTTAAAAGAAATTAAGTACCAAATAATGCAATAATTATATAAAAGTGGGGAAAAACCAAAAAAGGCAAAAATAATCCGAATACCATGATATCAATAAAGTGACGTTATTTGATGTCATCAAATATCCCCCCACTTGAATCCTACTTGTCCTCAAGTAGACTTTAGAAAAAAAGTTTAGTTTATGAAAATGTGTCCCGAACCGAAGTTAAGGATTTTCCGTTTAAGCATCATTTTGTCCTAATCACCTGTACATAACCAAGCTCCTCACGAAATATGGAAATGAAAACACTCAGATCACTCAACTAATCTAGGGTGCAACATTTAAGTAGTACGCTCAATTGCTCGGTCGTGATTAGTTTCGTATCATAAGCTTGGCAAGGATACACATCTCCACCGCTAAAGCTAAGGAAGAACAAGTCAAAAGCTAAATTAGGTTAAGAAGGCTTACGGTTGATCATTCAACAGTCTTTCACCATAAGTACCACACCAACAAGGCAGCTGTATCGTATATACATGGCCGTAACGATAGAATAGACATATACAATCCAAACACATCCCTGTTCGTGTTTAACTAACGGTTAGGATGAAGAATGATATATGGTAGGGACCTTCTAACTTTCACCAAAAGTCGTCATCCAACAAGGCAGTTGAGACATGCATACATGGCCGTAACGACGGAATAGACATGCATGCTCGAACAAGTCCTCATTCGAGTAGACACTAAGGTTAGTTGCTAGAAAAGGGAAGTAAAATGGTTGTTAAATAAAATTCACAAAACATATATATTAAGCCAACAAATAAGGTGCGGTTGCTAGTGACTTTCCCCCGACCGTTCCATGACAAAGACTCAAATATTTAGACAGACGCCTCGATCACAAGAAAATGACAAAAAGAACAACCAAGTTGAACGTTCCCATAAGGGTCAACTTCCCTTACATCCCGCTCTTTACATACTTTTACACAAGTGGTGATATCGGCCACTTTTTACAAACTTAACATCGTTGATTTTTGTAATGTATCAATGAATAATCGATCCTTCTAAGTGATTCCTTCGGATATAAGAACTTCTTATTTGAAACGACTATCCTATTATCTCTCTTTCCTTCATCTCTTTCTTGCTTATTTTTCCCTCTTTTTCCAATTTGTTTATTATAAATAAATAAAACCCTACTACATCGGTTGACATTCCACCAGAGTCGCTTCTCACTTTCAAAATTTTATCGATAACTTTTCCTGTAGTAATACTCCATTCGGAACATAATTTCAGAATTGCGAAAAGAGCGAAAACTTACGAGCTACATATTTTCTCCCATTGCAATGTGCACAAAATTTCCCGACCATATCAGAGATAGAAAAATTTCACTTTGACACATGAAAATACAAGACTTATACACGAAAAGCAAACTAGGCAACAATAGAGAAATAGGCTTTAATCTACATGGTCTAGGCCCTAAGCTGCAAAGGTGTAACGAAACATATAATTGGTTAACAAAAAGAAATGAAGGAATGACTCAACAGGTTGTTTCTAGGGATTTTTTTAAAACCTAATAATGAGAGAGTAATCAAGTTACACGGTAGTAACTAACCCGTAAAGTTTAAGGTTATTTTTACCACATGTAGGCTATTTGTCTAACCGAGAAAATTTATCAGTTAAACATGTTCTTCCATCTAAATCTATAGTACTAATCATGGCGGTCTCAAGTGATATACTAGGCCAAGTTCTAAAGTCCACTACATCGCCGTATGTAATGTCTGAGAAGACACACTCGTGCAGAAAATTAAAATTCAAACAATTAAATGTGACAAACAATTAAAATGACCGGGTTGTCTCCTGGGAAGCACTTTTGTTTCAGCTGGTCTTTAACTTCGACCTTTTCCTTTAATTCATTCCTTTTATTCATCCTCCATAATTCACTCGCAATTATTCCCGAGAGCAAATCTCTTCATAATCCTTTGGAAAGATGCGTACTTCTTGTAAAATTTCATGCCGAGCATAACATCTTTTGTCATATCATCATCCGTCAGGAAGTAAACCCAGAATAATAGAGAAAACTTCCCAAAACGAAAAACAGGTATTAGTCGATCAAAAGTCCCGGCATGTCTTCCTTCATCCTTGTCCCCAAAATGAAAGTAAAAACTTTAGATAATAGGTTAAGGCAAGAAGGAGGAGTTCAGTGATAACAACTTATATCCCGATTACACATAGAAAATTCAATCTTATATAGATCCGGTTTTAACAAAAATTGTTCAACAACAAAATCATCTCTTGAAGCCCGTTGAGTTTCTCTCTAAAGCTTATCCAAATCATTAGTTCTATGTAGCCACCATAAAATTGGGGTCAAATGATTCATCAACCCTCCCTGATAAAGTTTGTTTTTCAAATCAAGACATCTTTTTTTATTATCAAAGACCCTTTGATTATGCTAATGGCGGGTTTTTAAATATACTGGGGGGGTTTTTAATACAAGTTGTTCTGTCCCCGACCCTTAAAGTAATCTTCCTTTTGAAGACATCGATCTTGGAATGGGCAGTTGACAAGAATGGTCGTCCGAGGATTAAAGGGACATCATTATCCTCGGGTATGTCCAAGATGATAAAGTTTATAGGAAAAATAAATTTTCCTATCCTTACTAACACATTTTCAGCAATACCCCTTGGTTGTTTAATGGTTCGGTCAGCCAGTTCGATGGTCAACATAGTGTGAGATAAAATTCCTAGTCCAAGGTTGGTGTAGGTAGAGAATGGCATAACGCTCACACTTGCTTCAAGGTCAACAAGAACTTTATCAAAACAGATATTATGAATAAAACAAGGTAAAGTAAAGCTCCCTGGGTCTTTTTCTTTTTGAGGCAAGGAGTGATAAGTATCTAGAATCTTCACATCTTTTGCCTCTCTCCAATCACCACATCTGAAGTTTTACAGTCTTCTTGGAAAAGGGACTATTTCAGAAAATAGGTTTCTGTGTTGTGTGCTTGATACGACGTATGGCTCATGCCCGATACAGCGTATCTCAGAGAAATCAGCTTTAGCAGTTGAGATCAATTTAACTTAGTCTCGAGGGTTCGTCTCCATAGAGCTGGGCAGGCTTCCAAACCTTCTCTCTTGCAAGACTTTTCTCATATGTCCGATTTGTATTTCCAAGGTGACGAGGGAAATGCAAGCTTCTTGGTTTTTTATTAGTGCTGCATCGGTAGAAGCTCGAACGGACGCTTGATTATGTTCGAGTTTTCTTCATGCCTTTTAGCTGATTCTGCCATGAATTTGGTCAGTGATTCTTCCAGGCTTGGTCTCTGATCACGATACGAAGAATTTCCATTATTTCGTTGGTAGAATCCTGGCCCTGCTGCTCTATACTGTCCTCAAGGTTGATAGGGTGCACCGAACTGTGTATAGTAGGCTTCTTCTAAAGTTTTCCCTTCTTTCCTTTGTGGACAATCTTTTGTATAGTGTGGTCCCTTGCATAGTTCGCATCCGACCTGAGCAGTGTACACTTTCTCATTTACTTTCTTTATTTCTCGTCCGAGATTGTTGAGTTGGGCTTGGATAGCAGTAAGCCCGTCAGAAGTTTTAGTACTTCTGATCCTAGAAGATGTTCCTTTGTTCCTTTCTTCGTGTGTATTCTCTCTCTCTCCTAAATGGCTATTTTAGATCTGGCGGGCAGTTTTGGAAGATGGCACCCTTGAGTCTAGATCTGTCGAGAGTTTAGAACCAGACAAGCCCGTTGTAAAACAAGATAACTTCCTGCATGTCTGTCAAATAATGTTGAGGACACTTCATCAACAATTCTTTAAATCTTTCCCATGCGCAGAAAAGGCTTTCATCGGGTTCCTACTGGAAGTTGTTAATTTCCTCCATTTTCTTTGCGATGCGTGCAGGTGGACAATATTTGTTCAGAAAATTAGTTTTTAGGACCTCCCAGGTTGTAATGATATCCTGATGGCTGTTCCTTAGCCATCTACATGCAACTCAGTGAGGGGATACAGGGAAGGCTTGAAGCATGATTTGATCTTGAGTAACTTTGGGATTGAAATAAGTCAACACTTTCTATAACTTTTCGATGTGCTCGTTTGTACTTCGTGTTCTGAGCCACTAAAGTTTGTCATGAAGGTTCTTAAGAAATTTCCCCTTTCAATTCAAAGGGATATCTTTGTTTGATCGTAGCCTAGTAACGCCCGAGCCCGTAAATTTTCCTTTTTTCCTTGGGTTTTGCTCATATACTGCTCCATTGTTTCCGTCATTGTTTCTCTTTCCCCTTCCTCTGATTGTTTTTTGATGTCAAAAATGTGATCTAACTTAGGTGAATTCGATTCTATAAGACTATGTGTATCGAAGAGCCTCCTTTTTGAGCGAAATTTCTGTTCTATATTTTCAAAAGGTGAGAGTAGTTCCTTCGTCGAACTTCATGTCATGCACTACCTGAAATAAATGACAAGAATTAGTAGGAATAAGAGGATGCAGGAGGTGCGTGGGGGGGGGGCTTAATTAAGACGTGAAATCAAACAGATTGAGTTTTATTATTGTTACTAATTAATACAGATGATGACTATGCCATTCAATCTAATTTTAGTAGCCCGTATAGTTCTGGTTGAATACCAGTACCGCCGTATAGAATTTACGAAGTATCCGCCGTCTTATTTTAGAAAAAAGATATGCCGTATTAGACTGTGGAAACTCAATACGCAGTCCTGCTCAGAAGGTTTGGATACGATCGTATCCAACGGTGTATACGGTGTAATCAGGTGATCAGCCAGAACATAATACTATGATAAAACAAATAAATGCGTGAATTAAAACAAACAATTTCAAACACCACAAATCAAATAAATACAAAGAATTTAAATGATTAGATTACACTAAACAAATTAATTAATGGTTAGAAATACTGTCCTGTAGGGTCAACTATTTGATTATCAAGTTTTACATTTATATTTAGCCGACAAACCTAAAACAACACTTTATGAGCAGTGACCCGGTCAAGAAGGGTTCGCAGTAAGTAGGTGTGTCTGAACAGTTAACACACATAAGCTGATAGACAAAAGATAAAGAAGCGGTCAAGCCTTATGTAAGGAAAACAATATTAGTCATGTTTAATTAAATAGAACGATGGTTTGTTTATTTAGTGCAATGAATAACTTATCTCGAGGGTTGTATCATTCCTAGACTTATGCGGTACTTCTTCCTAAGACCTAGACACGTTGAATCCTGTCACAATTAAACGCATTCGCATAAAGTATTTTATTTATTGATTATAATCTATCTTAGGAGATTAATAATGATCTTATTAAACCCTAGCCTATCGGGACTTTACTAACTTACTTGCAAATATGAAGAGCTATCCCGGACTCTTAGCCTACGCCCACACAACACCGAAGTTGCAGCGCATTAAATATGTAAGACTAGACCCAGTTGAATGTAGGTCGCATAATTAAGCACGTAAACGAGTATGAATTGATAAAAATAATCAATAAGCAACGATAAATTAAGCATTCGAGATAAACAAACCAAACATTATATTATCATAAACATGGCTAATACCTAAAGGTATTAGCCGATAGTCTTTGCAACAATACACGAATTCATAGATGAATATTTACGTAACAGGAATAATTACGCTAACTTGGTCCAGTAATATAAGACACGATATGGAGAGCTATCCCGGTATCTAGATTACTTGGTCCGTAACACTAGACCCAGTTGAATGATAGGTCGCATATTCAAACACATAAACAAGTATGAGGTGATAAACATAATTAAACAATCAACGATAAATTAAGAAATCGATTTTAAAACAAACCAAACATTGAACTTTCATTAAGATGGCTAATACCCGAGGGTATTAGCCCACAACCATTGTAATTATACAAGCGTAATCAAACAATTGAAATCGAACGATTAAGAGAGTAAAAATTACACGATGTCTTCTATGGATTCGTGATCAATGCTTGACCTTTATGGCTGATCTTCTCTTCTAAAATTCGTCTCTGATGAGTATGGTATAAAGAATATGATATTGCACACTGAAAACTCGTTTTTGAGTCTTCTATTTATAGTTGCTGAAAAATACTCGATACGCCGTATCCAGATAGGTCGATACGGCGTATTGGGCTGGATTCCTTGGAGTACGCGGCTACGTTTGTAATAAATCTTTGATATCATTCCTAATTTACTTGATTTACTGTATCTTCGAATAGTTATCTTCATGGATACGGCGTATGTAGATAGCATGGATACGCCGTATTAGGAATTGGTCAAACGCGTTTTCTTGTGAAGTCTTGGCGCTGATACGCCGTATCTCTTTAGTTGGATACGGCGTATTGGTGAATTTTCAGAAATCTTGAAATGTCTTCGTTTTAGCTCCAATTTATGAGCCTTTTAGCTTGTCTTCACAAAACACTCCTGAATTACTGCATTTATCAACTTTAAAGCAATTAAGTACCAAATAATGCAATAATTATATAAAAGTGGGCAAAATAGATGGGATAAATGATATAATAAAGTGACGTTATTTGATGTCATCACTCAAGCCCACTAATAACATGCTCGGATCAAGCCCAAGACAAGAGCCTATCAACTAATTACCTGATGGTGTTTAATCCACAAACTCATGCCACACCTGGCCTAGTAACTTACCCCCTACGCATGAGTACTCATGTAGGGTACCATTGTCCCCCTACTGCCACTAAAGGTTAAGATGTATCATCTGACACCTGAGTAATAGGGTGCACAGCCAGCACCAAGTTGTACAAGCCAAGGATAATGGTCACACATGTCCTCCTTGTCTGCTCTCGGATGATCAACGTGTGGCCTCCCTGCAGCCGTGGATCACTCCCTAAATGGTTTACCTCTAAACCCTAATGCTTCCCTATAAATAAAAAGCATTCACAACTTTCCCAAGTAAGTTCATTCACTTGGCATCAAACCGTTACACGCAGTAACTCCTCCACATTACAAAGATGGTTTGTTTAAGTGTTACCCGAGCTTCACGATCCTTATGATAGCCATGGGGTTCTTACCGTTCAACACGAGAAACCAAGCAACACAACCATCCCAAATCCTCTCTTAAACACGTTTCATATACTATACGTAAACATGGAGCCACCCGTTAAAGACATTATACAAAACAACCACAAATTTCAAGCTTCTTTGCCACTTTTCATAGCAAAAAAGCCTTAGAACATCACTCTCTTTTTTTACTCAGTTTATTAACCAAAATGACCGGTGACACACCCCCTCAAATTTCGGAACCAACAAGTAACCACTTGGATCTTTCCAAGTGGAAAACCTCACCCATCTTGGGGAAAACAAACAAATTCCAAAAAACAAGGGTCGTATGTCAAAAAGAAGGCTAAAAACCTATTATGGAAGGCGCATGCAACACATGACCGTAATAACTTGGCTTACTTTTCAAGTACAGTCTCCTTAACAAATCTAGAAGTTGGACAACACAAGGGGTCCCAAGATATGGTCTTGCAAAAGAAACCTCCACGGGTTCTGGTTAAGCAAAGGGCTAAGGCCCATGGTAAAGAAGGGAAGCAGGAAAAGCTTCATCCAGGCCACGCCGACTATTTCAGCTCGCTCAAAACAACTTGAAATGAAAAGTTTGGCTAGTTTCCAGGTAAACGCAAACCCTATTTCTTATCAAATATTCAATTACTTGTTAGACCTAGAGCATTATACCCTATCCCTGACATCCAGGCTAGCATACCTATAAACCTACTTCACATAGACACCCTAGAATTATCACCTCGCTCAGCCAGAGTAGCATTTGCCCTACCGTTGGTAGGCAAATCGCATAAAACCTCGCAGAGGGGACTCAACAGCATTGTCCTAATTTACAAAATTATAATCATATTAGGTCAAACACCCACAGTACATCCCATCACATGGGCACCCGAACAAACACACCTTAGGAACACACGTAGGGTCATAGACATTCAAGGGCTGAATTAGGACATTTCTAAAGAACTAGTAGGGAGTGTTTACATGTTTCAGTCATGGCACTCAGGTAGAAAAAGGGGTAGTGAAGTTATGGAAAATTGGTCACATGTCCCATCACGAAGCATTTCATAGGACACCTTCATCCCAACATCTGACCCGGTTGTCATCACATCAATGATAGCCTCATACAGGGTTAGTAGGATATACATGGAAGGAGGCAGTTTAGTCGACATAATGTACGAACACTGCTTCAACAAGCTACCTAAGCACACTAGGTCACACCTCAGGCCACCTACAACATTGTTAATCGGTTCTTAGGCAAGAGATCCTACTCTGAAGGCGTAGTCGACCTCGCACTCACAGTCGGGTCACGAACACTATTAAGGACAATCATGTTTCAATTACATATTGTCAAGTCAACATCCAAGTACAACATCATACTCGGAAGAACTTCCATATAAAAGCTTAGTATTAAGGTG